>CM075822.1:26175705-26456216 GCA_037975025.1 Excoecaria agallocha
AAGTTTAAAGTATTTAATGGGGTGCAATCGCCTTAAATTTTAGACACTTCTTGGTAAGTCACTCTTTACATGCATCGCACATGTGACACTCACCGTGTAAAACTCACATACATATTTGTGTATACGCACATGAATTTCACACCCATCCCACACTTATATAATTTCTTACACCTATTCATGTAAGTAATTTATTACAATGGAAATGAAAAAGACTCCACATGCCCAAGCTAGTTATAAGATAATTCCAAGCAATGGATAGTCGAACTGTGTAGAAAAACTCCTATAGGAGAGATTAGTCTAATTAAAAAAAAGTGTTCCATTAAGCAAGGTCGTCTATATATACCATGCTTAGGGGTATTTACTAAAAGATGGTCATCTCGCTCAAAGATGGATTTTCGTAAAAAAATCATACAAACAAATAAAAAAGTAAGATTTTTTTTTTCCATTACGATAGTGCACTAACATTAAAAGCCTTTCATAGGTACCTAAATCCTCTTTAAAGGTGGTATACATATTTAAAGAAATTTTTTTATCATAAGGCATTCAATTTATTATCTTCCTTAATCCTAGATGCTGACAAGTTGGAGATAAATAGATGTCCCGATTAAGAGTTAAAATATCGATAAGTTGACGGTAACTATTCAGTTGATCAAGGGTTAAAACATAAAAAAATCGATAGTAATTGTTGATCGAAAGGTTATAACATAGATAAGATAATGGTAACTACCCCAACCTGTCAGAAGTTAAAACATCGACAAGCTGACAATAACTACTTAGTTAATCAAAAGGGAAAATGTTGATAAGTTGATGGTAACTACCAAGTTGATAAAGAATTAACACATAGACAAACTAATGGTAATTACCTAATCGATGGTTAAAGCAGTGATAAGCTGATGGTAATTACCCTAACCGATAAAGAGTTAAAGCACCAATAAGCTAATGGTAACTACTCAGATCATCAAGGGTTAAGAAATAGACAAGTTGATGGTAATTACCTAATCGAGGGTTAAAACATCGATAAGCTAATTATAACTATCTCAACTGATCAAGGGTTAAAACATCAACAAGCTGAAGGTAACTATCAGTAGATCAAGGGGTATAATGTAGAAAAGATGATGGTAATTACCCAATTAAGGGTTAAAACATCGATAACCTTATGGCAACTACTCCAACTGGTTAAGAGTTAAAATGTCGATAAGCTAATAGTAACTGCTTAGTTGATTGAGGGTTAAAATGTTTACAAGCTAATAGTAATCAACCAACCGAGGGTTAACATATCAATAAGCTGATGGTAAATACCCAATAAGAGACTCACTAGTTAGTGTTAGAAATTAGATCAATTACATACTTCAAATGCATAAGCAAAAATTAAAATTTTTTAACTCATATTATAGATCTAGCCATAAATATGCAATATATATGTCAATGAGAATAAAGAAAATCACCTTTGAATGTTGTTGAATAGTTGATTTTCCTTCTCACCAAGTTATTACAAACCACAATGTCCAAGCTTGAACACCTCCAATCGTGTTCCACTCTAGAGAGGAATCAAATGAACCAAATCTAATGGGAATACAAGGAGGATGAAATTCCCTTGATGTTAGCAAGGGGTGGTAGCTTGGAGGGAGAAAAAGATAAAAGATGACACTTAACCCTAATCCCATTTATCTTATGATTTTATATGCAGGTTAAAAATCCACTCCCAATGGGATTAGGTTAATTAAAATTCTTGAGAAAACACTAAATGGGCTGTTGGAATTTGATTGATTAAGTTGGGCCTAATTAAATCTAATTTTAGGGCCTTTCATAAAAGACCTTGCATACAACCTATAAAATGGGCCCTTATGCACATATTTAGATTTAGTTACCCAAATCAACTCCAAATCCAACTAAATTAAATATGTGGGCTCTATAATACTTATAAAACATATTTAATTTGTTTTAGTCCAAAAATTATTCATCTAAGGCCTTCTATCTGGGTTTTGTATGGAAGCCTCCATATAAAGGGCTTTTGCACAGAAACAAATCTTCTAGACAAAAATTATTTCTCCAATAGAACCATTAATATTATTTCAACCCTATAACATTTATAGTCAAATAATATTTAATTATGAATACATTATTTTAATTACGTCCATTTTGCATATCATTTCAAAAAAGCTCCACGAACTTTTCGGCTTACACATAATTAATTAAACTCTTTAATTAATTTTTTTCTTTACCAAAATTAATATCCTTGTAATTTTACCATTTTATTATCCTTATAATTTTACCATTTTATCCCTTACTCTATATGTGTGTGAGACCTATTAGGTTTCTATCAATTTTTTCTGTATAATATGTTTTTAAGAGTTCTACTCAAACTATGACTCTTCACCAAGAACCCTAGTTAAACTATGACTTTTATGATTTAAACTCTTGTAAACTATTTTATTAATCCCTAATTGATATTTATCATACACTATTATAAAATCCATGAGCAGTCTCTTGCTAAGTATCATAACCACCCAAATGTATGGAAAGTCAAGTTATTTTTACTATACCATTCTATAAAGAAGTTACCGTGCAAGTACTCCTTTCACCACACATATCTCATTTAGGTTATGAGCATGGATTTAAGTCAACTCACATAAATCTAAATATATATATTTTATTAATTTAATTATTGTTCCTAAAATGCTCCTTGTTGATCCCTATTCACGCTGACATCCTACTTTGGCCTAAGATTCTCTAAATAAGGCTATTATATAATCGTGTGAGATAACTTCCCTTAATAAATGTGGGATAGTAAATCCTTTATTGATTGCTCAACTACTGTCAAGTAGGTCATAATATACCTAACCTCCTAACTTTGTTCATCCTCAAGTAGAGGTGAGCAGTTATAGAGTCAAAGTATATCACTTACTACTTAAGATAACTTTGGTGATCTCAAGTTATGGAGTCAAAGCACCATTGCTATGAAGAGATTCCTTACTGATATATATTTAATATCAATGTGAGTACTCTCTTGGTAGATCTCCAATGAATTTGTTCTTCTAACAAGAATCCGTATGTTAGCTTTGATCATCTTCCATGATTACAGTTATGAGAACTGCTACTTGAATCTTTCAAGAAGCATAACATGTGCTAGTCTATCCATGTTAATAATGTCCTACCTTATTAACACTACCACTAAGGATATTTAGATAATATCACCTTTACAAGTAATAGACATCTCATATCATAAACTCTTTTATGATTACCTTTACACTGTGTTTATAATATAAAGGACGTCATTTATTGATTTAAGATAAACAAATACATGTATTTAAACATAGCATTAATAAATGAATGTTGCCTTCTCATAAATAAAGTGAGTTCATTTACATGAAATACATCCCGTTTTACATAGGTTCTAGGGCATACTCTCTAACAATCTCCCACTTGCACTAGCGCTAATCACTCATGTATCTTAAGCCCATATTATTTATAGGGTGATCAGGCTTGTTATGGAAAAGTGCTTTAGTGAGGGGATCCGCTACATTATCATTTGTAGGGACCCTATCTATTTTCACATCATTTCTAGCTATTATATCCTGATGAGGTGGTAGCATCTAAGAACATGCTTAGATAACTGATGAGACCATGGTTCCTTTACTTGCGTAATGGCTCCATTATTGTCACAATTTAAGGTAATTGGGTCAATAACGCTAGGTACCACTCCAAGTTAAGATATTAACTTATTGATCCAAACTGCTTCTTTTAACACCTTGAAAGTAGCAATGTACTTGGCTCCTATTATGTAATCAATAATTGTTTCTTGTTTGGAACTTTTCCAACTAACTATTCCTCATTTCATTATAAACATAAAACCAAATAATAACTTGCAGTCATCTTTATATGGTTAAAAGCTAGCATCAGTATACCCATTTTCCTCTAAATTACCATATTCATATATCAAGAATAAATCTTTAGTCCTTCTCAAGCACTTAAGGATATTCTTGACTATTGTCTAGTGTTGCTAAACAAAATTGGATTGGAATCTACTTGTGACACTCAAAGCAAATGCTACATCTAGACGTTTACATAACATAGTATACATGATAAAACCAATCATAGATGTATATGGTATTTTATCCATACGCTTCCTATCCTCTATAGTATATGGACACATATACTTAGAAAGATGTTTCCCATGAACCATGGGTATAAACCCTTTCTTAGAAAGATCCACATTGAATATCTTTAATACTTTATCCATGTATGTATTTTGAGCAAGACCTAGCAACCTGTTAGATATATCTCTATAAATCCTTATTCCTACAATGTAAATGCTTCTTTAAGTTCTTTTACGGAGAATTTCTTGGATTGCCATATTTTAAATGACTGAAAAAGAGAGATGTCATTTCTCATTATTAATATGTCATACACATAAAGAACTAGGAAGACTATTGTACTCCCACTATCCCTTTTATATACATAAGGTTCATCCTCATTTTATGAGAAACCAAACTTTTTAATTGTCTCATTGAATTGAATGTTCCAACTTCTAGAGGCTTGCTTTAATCCATAGATTGATATTTGAAGCATGCATACCTATTCGCTATTCCTTAAAGTGAAACCTTCAAGTTTTATCATGTACACATCCTCAGTCAAATTTACATTTAGGAAAGTTATCTTCACATCTATTTACCAAATATTATAATCATAATGAGTAGTAATACCTAAAAGTATTCTTGTAGACTTAAGCATCGCAACGGGAGAAAAGGTTTCATCAAAATCAATTCCTTCACTTTGACGATAGCCTTTTGCTACTAAACGAGCTTTATAGGTAACTACATTACCTTCCATATTGGTCTTTTTCTTAAAAACCCATTTGCACACTATGGGTTTTATCCCTTCAGGTGGCTGAGTTAAAGTTCATACTTTGTTCTCATAGATAGAGTCCATTTCAGATTTCATAGCCTTAAGCCACAAATCACATTATGAACTTTTTAGAACTTTTTGATAGCTTGTAGGCTCATTGTCTTCTACTATATTTACATTTCTATCTACATTAATGTGAAATCCATATCTCACGAGGATAAAACATGTTCTAGTAAACCTTTTAGGATATTGTGCATAATTAGGTTAAATAGTGATCTCATCATTATGAGATTCAATCTTGGGTTTAATCGATTGATATTCTTCTATTTGTGGGTCTTAAAATTCACCAAGTTCAATTTTACTCCCACTATCCTCTTATAGAAGGAGCTCTCTTTCTAAGAAGATAGCTTGCCTTGAAACAAATAACCTTTGTTCTAAGGGCTGGTAGAAATAATATTCAAATGATTCTCTTGGACATCTAACAAATAAAAATTTTTTAAACTTACCATCTAGTTTGTCTGACATTGTCCACTTTATATAAGCAGGACAACTCCATACCTTCGCATAAGAAAGTGTGGGTTTTTTTTATTATTCCACATATTATAAGGAGTAACATCAACCAATTTACTAGGAACTCTATTCAAAATATAAATAGTAGTTTCTAGTGCATATCCCTAAAAAGACTTGGTAAGTCTACTCAGCTCATCATGAATTAAACCATATCTAATAGTGTTCAATTTCTCCTTTCAGATACAACATTATGCTGTGGTGTATATGACAGAGTCCATTGAAATAAAATCTCATTATCCCTAAGGTAATCTTGAAACTTTTGACTTAAGTATTCTCCATCTTGATCTAATCTAAGTGTCTTAATACTTTTGCCAAGTTATTTCTCTACTTCATTTCTAAATTATTAAAATTTTCAAATGCTTTATATTTTTATTTAATTAGATAGATATATCTAAACCTAGAGTAATCATCTATAAAAGTAATGAAATTAGAGTAAACTCTTATAACATATATAGTCAACGGACCACATACATCTAAATGTATTAAGGACCATGTCTCTTAGCTCATTCTCCTTTACCAGTAAAGGGAGCTTTAGCAATTTTTCCTAATAAACAAGATTCATATTTATCAAACGATTCATAATTAAATGATCCCGAATCACCAAACTTATGCAATTTGGCCATGCGTTTCTCATTTATATGGCCTAAATGGAAATGCCATAAAAATAAGGTGTTTAGATTATCTTATTTCATTCTATTGGTGTCCATATTATGTATGTCTTTAATTAGATAAAAAAAACAAATATGTCATTCTCATTGATAGCTTTAGCATAAAATATATTGTTCCTAAAAATAGAATAGCATTTATCCTTAAAAGAAATGTCATGATCATTTAATAAACAACTAAAAGAAATAATACTCTTAGATAATTCTGGAACATAATAACAATTATTTTATTCCAGTATCAATCCACTTGGTAAAGGAAAATGATAAATCCCTAAAATTATTGTAGAGATGTTTTATCCAATAGCTGACTGTAGACATATCTTTACCTTTCAAACTCTTTCAATGCTTTTAAGCCCTTATAGATCATTATATAAATGAGATCCACATCCGAAATCTAATACTTAAGATTAATTCGAAGTAATAGAATAAGTATTAATTTAAATCATATGAATACCTAAAGTAAAAGTATCAACTTGTTTCTTTTCCTTGATAGAATCTAGATAGGCCTTGTAGTCACGCTTTCGATGGCCATCATTCCTACAGTGAAAGCAAGTCCCTTTGGAAGTTTCCTTCTTGGTAGCTTTTTCTTGGATATCCCACCACACTTGGGTTATGCCTTGATCACCTTCTTCTTCTTCTTTTAGCCTTTAGTAGAAGTGATAACCACAATGCTTTTTGGATCCTTCTTAATGGATACCTCAGTTGTTTTGAGCATATTGATTAGCTCAAGAATGGTTAATTGAATCATATTCATTTTGAAATTAATCAAAAAAGGTGCAAAACTTAGAGCAAATGACTGTAAGATCAAGTCTATATATAGATCAATATCCATAACCTAACCAAGCCTGTCCAAATGCTCAATATACCCATACATCTTTAATGCATGAGTAGCAGCTGAAGTGCCATCTATCATTTTGCAGCTAAAAAAAGCTCGAGCAATCTCATATTGCTAAGTTCTAGCTTGAGAAGTATAAAGCTCCTTTGGATACAAAATGATAATTCTAGCATCTGTATTCTCATGTTGCTTTTGAAGCTCCGAGGATGTAGCACCCAGCAGCAGACATGCCGCCGCCTCACTATCCTCAATGTATTTAAATAAATGCCCTTGATCTCATTAATTGCATCATCTAATAAAAGTGGTCGTGGATCTCTATCTCATATATATTAGATCTTTTCATCCCTAAAAGCAATTCTCACTTGCCTTAGCCAATCAAAATAATTGCTACCAACCAGCTTGTTGTCAAGGATTTATCATTGGTTTATGTTCGATGTGCACATAATAATGACCTAGATGTGAAGAATGTAAATATATGAGAATATGTACGTGTATATGTATGCATTAATTTGGTAATTAATTAATACATTTACTCCCACTATTTTATTGCGAATCAATAGTCCTCACTATATTAGCCGATAAAACCCGGTGCTTTTCTTAGTGGGCTAATATCCAATCCTTGATATAAGATTTGACCTTAATTGTGGTCAACAAATTAAACTCTATACCCTTGAAAGGTTGCTATCTCAATACGAATTATGTCTCTACACAACTATTGGATCATTGGGTTATAAACTCTTGATACTTGCATATCATATATGCATTCCCCAATCTTGCCTCTAGAACCATTTGTCTTAACTATGGTCAACAAGCTAATAGGCTCACTAAGATGACTTATTTAATTTGATTTGAACATATTCGATATAACGCGAGCCTGACTGTGGTCAATAACTCAAACTATAAAGAACTCTTGCTCTCCTCTAATTAATGGAAGGCTTATATACCTTAGTATTAGTTTGAAGGCTCATCATACACGATTTGCATACTATATCAATCACATAACTATAAGCATACAAATATGGTATAGCTATGGACTTTACTAGATTGACCTTGCTGAGCCAAAAAGGAGATCAAAGGGTTAAACATAGGCAATATGCATGATTCAAACAAATATAGATAATTGCATTATCTTAAATCTTATTGGATCTCTATTTGGCTCATCTTGCTCCTTGCTTCTAGTCTTCTTTTCTAATTCTAACTATAATCTAAGTAATTTAATTACATATTACAATTTAAAAAGAAAATACAAACTAAAATCAATTTGTTGGGACATGAAAATCCTCATTGGGTCGAAACATACATTAAACTCAATCACCTAGGGCTTTGTCCATAACTATCCATCATGCCAATCATACACCGTTATATGAAAATATAATGCATAAATATAGAGCCTAATAATGGAATACTAACTTTGTTTCAACTCTTGAATCTTACTTTTGACGTATTGTAATATTGTGATCAAATTAGAAACATTTTTCCATCTTCGAAACTTTCCATTTTAGGAAAATTTTTGCATGCATGAGTTATTTTTGTAATTATTAATCCAATTGATAATTAATTGATAACATAATTAATTAATCATATTAAATAATTAAAAAATCATTTTTTGGCTTAAAACGATGGGGGAGGGGGGATGAAACTTACATATAAAATCCTAAAGTGTGTTCACACACAAACTAGTTCTATGTCTTTTGGGCCATTTGGATTTTGGGAATGAGCCAAACATGTATTAAGCCCATTTAAGCCCTTAAAAGCCATTAATAAACTTAATTGGAGTCTATTATTTTTATTTAAATTAGCTCTTTGGGCCCACCAAGTCATTTACTAATTTAAATCAAGCCCAGAGACTTAATTAAGCCCATTAAGTGGCTTTAATGAATTAAATTCAATCCAATTAATTAAAGAACCATTTTAATTAATTAAAAACATATTGATATATTAGATATATCTAATATAATAGGCCAAAAATTGTTTTACTTATTAACACACCACGAACATATAAAGAACACCAATTTACCGAACTTTTCAATTAAAGTGGTTTTCATGCAAAACATGTTCAATTTCAATTTTGTTTGATTCTATGGATTAATATCACATATTAAACACATAAAATATCATTAAAAGAATTTTAAAATGGACCAAATAAATTTTGATTTAGAATAGGTCCTTAATTTTATTAGAAAAAAATCTTTTTTATGCCGAGGGAATGATTTTTTGTATATAGATTTTCTTTTCACAAAAAAAAATCATTTTATTCATCCGTTTTATTTATTTAATAACTTAAAAATAGAAATAAATATTTCTCATTCATGAATATAAAAATCTAATATTTTAAAGTTCATGAAATAAATAACTCAAAAATAGAAAAGTATTCCACTAAAACATAAAATTGTAGATTCGTGATAAAACCTAGCTCTAATATCATGTTAGAAATTACATCGGTCACATGCATCAAATGCATAAGAAAAAGTTAAAATTTTTAACCAATATTACAGATCTTTCCATAAACATACAATATATATTTCAATAGGAATAAAGAAAAACACCTTTTTATATTGTTGAACAGTTAAGTTTCCTTCTTGTCGGGTTATTGCAAACCACAGTGTCAAAACTTGAACAACTCTAATCATGATCCATACTAGAGAGGAATTAAATGAACCAATTTGATGGGAATACAAAGAGGCTGAAATTTCCTTGATTTTAGCAAGGGCTGGCAGTTTGGAAGGAGAAAAATATAAAAGATGACACTTAGCCCTAATCCCACTTATTTTAGGATTTTATATGTAGGTTAAAAATACACTCCTAGTGGGATTAGGCTAATTAAAATTATGGAAAAATACTAAATGAATTGGTAGAATTCGATAAATTAATTTGGGCCTAATTAAATCAAATTTTAGGCCCTTTCATAAAAGACCTTGCATATAACCCATAAAATGGATACTTATGCACATATTTAGATTTAATTACCCAAATCAACTCCAAAATCCAACCAAATTAAACATGTGGGCTTCATAATAATTATGAAACATATTTATTTTGTTTTAGTCCAAAAATAAGGCCTCTAAGGCCTTCTATCTAGGTTCTGCATAAAAGCATTCCTCTAGAGGGCTTTTGCATAGAAATAAATCTTCTGGACCAAAAATTATTTTTCCAATGGACCCATTAATATTATTTTAGCCCTATAAAATTTATATTCTAATAATATTTAACTATGAAATATGATATTTGAATTAGGTCCATTTGTTAAAACCATACTTATCTTATTTAGGTTCCGAGTATGGATTTATGTCAACTCATTTGAACCTAAATATGTACATTTTATTAATTTAACCATTATTCACAAAATACCCTATGTCACCCTTATTCACCTTGACATCCTACTCTAGCTACAGATTCTCTAAACAAGGCAATTATAGAATCATGCAAGGTAACTTCCCTTAATAAATCTAGGATAGTGAATACATTACTGATTACTTAACTAGCTTCAATTAGGTCATGTTATACCCAACCTCATAACTTTGTTCACCCCTAATTGGAGGTAAGCAATTATGGAGTCAAAGTATATCACTTACTACTTAAGATAACTTCGATGATCTCAAGTTTAAGGATATTTATACCACTACTATGAATAGATTCCTTACTAATATAGATTTAATATCCATGTGAGGATTCTCTTGGCAGGACTTCAACGACTAGGGATATTTAGATACTATCACATTTACATGCAATAGACAACCCATATCATAAACTCTCTTATGATTGCCTTTGTACTGTGTTTATAATATCAAGGACTTTATTTATTAATTTAAGATAAACAAACACATGTATTTAAACATAGATTAATAAATGAATGTTGCCTTCTCATAAATAAAATAAGCTTATATACATTAAATACATCCCTTTCTACATGGGATTTAGGGTATAATCTCTACCACCCAAGTGATACATGTTCAATGTAATCAAAAGCTGGGCACCTTAAGTATACATCTTCCATCCTTTACTCAAAATTAGGATAACATAAGCACCAGTGCACTAAGTTCCCTAACGTTAAGATCAACTGTACACACTGGGTTCTGAGGTGATTTCTAATCTGAGTTACCTAACTAGGAAGTGGTTTTCATAAATTGATAAGGAATGAAAGTGTAAGGCTTTCCTTGATTTTTTTAATATTTTCAAAATAAATTTTTGTAAGGCCTTATCTTAGTATAAAGACCTCATAATTGGATAATTCCAATCCATTTAAATCTTAAGACATAGATATACAACTTTGATGAAGAAACTTCAACCCAATTTAGTTCTTCAGATTTTTAAAATTGGACTTGTACATAGATAAGCCAAATCTATCCCTGCACCTAGACCAATCTATGATAATTTTGGAATAACTCCCTATATAGGGTTTATTTTAAGTTGAATGCAATTTTGATAGAATATAGACCTATTATAGAATAACTTTCATGCAGAGAGTATGACCTAATTTTAAATCAATTTTTCCCAGTAAGTTTTCAAAGTGAGAACATCAATTCTATCATTAAAGATTTTCTAGTAGTAGTCATGTTTATTTTGACCATATATTCTAATATACAACAAAAATTGAGTGATTCTTAATTCATTAGAAAGCTAGGGCATAGGGTAAAAATGTCAAGAAGACACCTTGTCAAAACAATGGTATCTTCTAGCCTAACATTTGGAAAATATTTTAAATTAGGGGGTTAGTTAGCTGAAAAAAGGTTGTGACTCAAGGGAATGAGTCAAATCCTTTACTCATAAGTTAAGTCCATGACTCACTCCTGAATGCATTCTAGATATGAGAATAAAGGGAAATGTGGGAAAAAATCTCCTTCAATCCGCACCTAGAATTTAATGTTTTCAAAAATTTAAGCCTAAGAAATCATACTTGTAAGGAGGGGTTAAATTTTCTCTCTCCTATATATCTCTATCTCTCTCTCTTCTCTTTTAACTTTATCTCATATTTATAAACACACTCTATTTTCAAAAAAGACCAAGTTATAAAGATCTAAAAATGGGAAAGTGAAGCCAAAAGCATTTGATTCCTTGTTCTTTGATGGAAGTGGTCTGGAATTAAATGAAGTGAAATAAGAAGTTTAGGGACTAAATTGTAACCTACCATTGTAAGGAAAGTACAGGGACTAAAATGTAAAGCTCAAACTTGGCATAGAGTAAGAACAAGAAGGAAACCAAAAAAGGATAACATTAGAGAAAAATTAGTATAGCTAATGAGAAATGAAAAGGCCACTAGGATCAAATGGCAATTTTACTTCCGAGTAAAGATCATGTAAAAATTAATAAAGAAAAAAAAAGCATAAAAGGGATTAAATGGTATAAATTAAGACAATAAGAAGATTAAATAATTTAGATTAAATAAAAAGTTACATAAAAGGGGTAAAATGGTGAATTATCATTTTATAAGGAAATGTCGAAGTCTAAAACATAAATTTAGGAGTAAAGATGAAATATAAGGTATAATAAGGGTAAATAAAGGTAAAAGGGTTGAAATACGATAAAATCGCAAACAAAAAAGGTATTTTGAACAAACTGATAAACTAAAGGTAAAACTTGTAATTTAGTGAAAGGTTAAGAAAATAAGGATAGAACTGAAATTTTGGCAAAAGAATTGGGGTTATAGACGGACATAAGAGGGAATAAATTGACCGTGCTAGTTAAAAGTAAGACAAAGAGGGGAAATAGAAATTGTATAAAAATATAGTTCTATATAGATTGAATGTTGTACAATTGTATGCCTTAGTAAGAAACCACATTGCAAGATCACGTACTAAAGATCCCATAATGAAAACACAAGTGGCATTTACATGTAAATCTTTTAGCGACGTGAAGTTTAGCCATTTCTTGCAATAGAACTAGATAACGACATGTATTAAATCTTGTTATTTAATGAATGACAAATAGATGTAAATATATGATTCAATGTATATGTAAATGGGAATTATTATAAATGCATTGTGATATAATTTATAAGTTTTTTTATATTGTCAAAATTGGTACTAAATTAAATAATAATTTTAATTGAACTGATAGTGAGTTAGTAATAAATAGTCAGTTGACCATTAATAAACAAAGAAACATGGCATTTATAATTAAAAATTGAGAAAATGAAGCGGGAATTGATATGAGCTTGAAAAGCTCATAGATATTGTGTGTTAAAAGTGGTTTTTGTCTAGTATTGTGTTATTTATTTTGGTATTTTATCTATATTTTGTTACTTTTATGTGTTTTGTGTGTGTGTGGTTGTTTTATTTGTTTTATAGGAGAAGGGAACGATTTAAAGATTAAAGGAGTCAAGTGAAAGAAAGAAAGCCAAATGTGAGCTACAAAGGAAGTGTCGCGAGCACGACAAGGAGGAGTGGTCGCGACAGAAGGCGGGGAAGAGAGAAAGCAAAGAGGCGTGCCATGTCGCGAGGGCGATAAATCAAGGAGAGGTCGTGACAGCTAGCGGAGCTAGCCAAGCAAAGGCGTGTCTTGTCGCGAGCGCGACAGGTGTCGCGAGCGCGACATAGTGCGGATGAGAAGTTAAAATTTATGAAGAGATGCAACTTTTCTCAAAGAATATAACTTTTGTAAAGAGTTATCTTGAAGGGACATATCTATTAGAGAGGCATATATATGCCAAGTGAATAGAATTTTAATATATATAATTTTTGGAATTAAATTTGGTGTAATTTGAGAACAATAGTTTTTTTTTAGTTTTGTTTTACTTTTATCTTTCTATGATTTGAAGAGGAGACAAAAGCAAGGAATAAGACATCTTGTGTGAAGGGAAAAAGGGTTGAGAGATCCCCTTCTCCTTGTTCTTATGTTAATTTTTCTTCCTTGTAATTCTTTTAATGGATATTATGTGGGCATTTGATTATATATGAACAAATTTCTATTTCCAATTATAATATTGATCTTTGATTGTAGTATTTTCTATTAAAACTTTATTAGTATCATTATAAGTTAAGGAAGGTGACCTTCGAGATGGCAATTCCTTTTCTGAAAATCATCATATTGGTCATAAATAGGGGAGTTAGCGAGAGCAATGTCTTATTGAAAGTTAATAGGAAATTCATTATCAAAACATAGTTTAAGAGATCACATATGGAGATAATTGCTATAGGTTGGTAGATAATCTTAAAATGTGTTATTAAAATTAATTGGTTCATTAACAAGTGTTAAGAATTAGTACTTTAATTGCATGTTTTAGGCAATCTAATTCATGTCAAGAGAGTGGATTAGGAATTTATTCCAACTTGGCTTACTAATAAGATTAAAAATTATAATTTAAATAATGGTATCAAATGCATGATTATTTAGTTTCATTATATTTATTGTCTTCTTTGATTATACTTATCTAGGATTTAATTAATTTATGCAACAAAGTAGTTAGAATTAACTTCCACTTTTGAACATCGTAAACAAGATTAAAATTGAGTAGTAATAGTGGGTGATTAAAATCACATTTCCTTGTGGGATCGATATCTGAAGTACTATAACCGGTATACCGTATACTTGCGGTAATTAAGCTTTTAGAAAAAGTATACCATGTTTTTGGCGCCGTTGCCGGGGAATTGTTTGATTTAAATCATTATATTATGAATCTTGATTTAAGATTTTGGATTACGATATTTAATTTTTTTTTTGTTTGGTTGTTAATTTTCAGAATTTAACAGTTCATGTCGCGTACAAGGAGTTCATAAGAAGAACTTTAACTGTTAAATTTGGAGATAGAGAGATTTCTATTATGTAACCGCAAGTCAAATAAAAAGAAGAATCGGAATAGAAGAATTACTATGGCTGAAGAAGAAAATCCACCGCGCTTAATGGACTTTGCCATACCAGCATTGAGTGGTGCTCAACAAGGTGTGGTAAGACCCACGGTAAACATAAACCAATTTGAAATAAAACCATCGCTTTTACAAATGATTCAAAACAGTATACAATTCTATGGTTTGGCAAATGAGGATCCAAATGCTCATTTGGCAAATTTCTTAGAAATTTGTGATACTTTTAAGATTAATGGAGTTTCGGCGGATGCAATCAAGCTTAGGCTTTTTCCTTTTACATTAAAGGACAAAGCCAAAGCTTGGTTGAATTCCCTTACTAGGGGTTCTATCACAACTTGGGACCAATTAGCCCAAGCCTTTTTATCAAAATATTTTCCCCTAGCAAAAACTGCCAAAATTATAAAAGATATCACCACTTTTGTTCAACATGACTATGAATCTTTGTATGAGGCATGGGAAAGGTTTAAAGAATTGCAGCGAAGTTGTCCACACCATAATCTACCGAGGGAGTTGCTGATGCAAACATTTTATAATGGTGTGAATCCAACAACTCAAGGTACCATTGATGCGGCAGCTAGAGGATCTCTTATGAGAAAGACCTCGGAGGCTGCATTTGAGCTATTGGAAGAAATTTCAATGAACAACTGCATGTGGCCTACTGAGAGAGCTAGGGAGACCAATTTCTCAAATACAAGGAGAGTTCATGCAGTAGACTCAGTAGTAGCTTTGCAAGCTCAATTTCAGCAGTTGACACAAAAAATTAATGGCCTAGGTGTGGGAAGTAATCCAACTAGTGGGTGTAGTATATGCGGAAAATTAGGCCATGGAAGTGAAGGGTGTAATTTGGGTACGGCTAGTACGGAAGAACAAGTTAGTTTCATCCAAAGACAAGGAAGAGGAAACCCATATTCAAACACTTACAACCTTGGTTGGAGAAACCACCCGAATTTTTCTTAGGACAATAGTAGTAACCAAAATAGGGTTGTGGGGTTTCAACAACCTCAAGATAGGTTTGGTGCTTTGGAGGTTAAGATGGATAGATTTTTGGAGGGCATCAATATGAAGTTTAATGCTCAAGAGGAGGCCCAAAAGAGGATGGAAACTAAGTTTGATCAAATAACCAAGAATCAAGCTTCCTCCATTCATAATTTGGAAGTTCAATTGGGGCAAATTGCCAAGGCTCTTCCATCGCGAGTACAAGGGAATTTACCAAGAAATATGGAGGACAACCCAAGAGAACATTTAAAAGCCATAAATTTGAGGTCAGGAAAGACTTACACTAATGAATTTGTTACCACTAACAAGTTTGGTAGTGTGCAGGAAAATAAAGGGCAAAATGAGCTTTTTGTCGCGAGTGCGATACCTGTTGCGAGCGTGATAGGAGAAGGAGCTACCACCATCGCGAGTGAGGATGATGTCACGAGCGCACCAATTACAGTGAAAAAACCTTTTGTCGCGAGCGTGACACATGTCACGAATGCGACGGATGGGGTTGCAGCAGGAAAAATTCCAAAGGTTTTTCAGCCACGACCACCATTTTCACAACGGTTGATGCAAGAGAGTCAAGATAAGCAATTTCAATCTTTTCTTGATAAATTGAAGCATGTTCATATAAATTTAAACTTTGTTGAGGCTATAACACAAATTCCTATCTATGCAAAATTTCTTAAATATTTAATTGCCAAGAAACGAAGTTGGGAAGATGTTTCAACCATTGAATTGACTGTGGCATGTAGTTCTATCATAACAAATAACTTGCCTACTAAGCTGAAAGAGAATGGTAGTTCTACCATTCCATGAATTTTAGGAGATGTTGAGTTTCCTAAGTGTTTATGTGATTTAGGAGCAAGCATTAACCTTATGCCATTATCTGTTTTCAAGAAGTTGCGGTTAGATTATGTTAAACCTACTTCAATGGTTTTACAATTAGCGGATCAGTCCATTAAAAAACCATATGGTATAGTGGAAGATGTATTAGTTAAGGTCGACAAATTTATTTTGCCTGCCGATTTTGTCATCTTAGATTTTACATATGATGTGAAATTGAAACACCCTAAACCACATCTTTACTATATGTAGTGCAATCTACGTCATTTTATCCAAATAATCATATAACTAATATACTAATCAGGACTTTCCCATCTTTCCTGTACATTTAAATTTGAATAAGCATATTGACTTCATATGCAATCCCAATATCTTAATAATTATACTATATCATCATACTTTAGCTATTTTTCTTTCATGTGTATCATTCAGCGTTTCAGCACATTTATATGAAGTAGTATAGCTTCTAGATGCATGCATAAACCAGCATTCTCACTATGAGCTTATTTCAAACTTCATTTCCATATAACTTACATATACATATATTACAACCCTTATACATATTAAACATGTAAGGAACTAAACAAGATTTATCAAAAGTTTCCTACATCCACTTCTATAGACTGGTGTTGGCCTGTCCTGATGGAGAAATAGTTCCTGTCCAAAAGCCTTGACAACCAAAACCTACACGGATCAAAATAACCCGTGCTAAGCTATACAGCTTAGTGGGAATTCTAAACATGAAAGACAACCACTCACAGTGGTCATCAAAAAAAATATAGGATATTCAAAACAATTGAATAATAATAATACTTGCATAACAAGATAACCCTTCACAGTTTATTCAGCATACTTGAGTTCATACAATTCAATATGAGATATGTATATAATATAAATAGATACGAATACATGTTTAAGAAACCACTGTTAAACATGATAAATCATATATTAGATGCATAGTTCATACTGTGATTCACTGTGATACATTATTGCTTTACTTTAGCCTGCTTAAATTCTAAGAGTGGATAACGGGATCGGTGGATACCGAGGGTATCAAAACTATGGATATCCGAAGATATCAAAACTATGGACCCATCAGGGCCAACTGTATGATGGACCGGTCAAAGACCCACACGAGGGCAAGTAACAACCATAATGGCTGTGCAAGATCCAACAGGATCAATTATACTGTGGACCTAAAAAGGTCGACTGTGGCAGCTGCAATATCCCTATAGGCGCCTATCTATCCACAATTGAACTATAACTGCAGGCAAATTCTATTTAATCTTTCCTTCATATATCATACTTGCACTTATAGTGTTCATTTTGCACATGTATAATCATATGATAGCTACATTGTTACTATGACATAACTGCATATGTAAGTTCATTTTATGATACAATTACTTTTTATATACCATCATTAGATATCTCATATTAGCATAATCATGATATGTTAATCAAGTAATGCATCATACCTATTCAATTGCTCATACATTCATATACATAATCATAAATGTACATACCTGTAGATACATTCGCTTATAGTAGGCTTATTCTTATAAGCATGTTGATCAATTTGCATACATTTATCATTAATCAAATCATTTACTATACAAATATCAACATGTTTCCTATTTCATAGCATAGGTATACATTCATAGGCAATTTCCAATGTAAGTGATACAAATTTATATACACACGAGTATATGACTCTCGTATACTTGCATTCAAGGTCTATTTTGTTCAGTCATATGTGCAACATATGAGGGTAGTCTAATATACTAATAAAGGTGAATAAAAAACATAGTTATGGGCTAAAATCATGCTGTCGCGCTCGTGACAGTATGCTTGGCCATACAAGTTTTTCACCCTGTCCCCAAAATCCTGCAAACTGCTTAATAATTTTATTTTGTACATCGTTGTTGACACACTAAACGGCATTTTTAGAAAACGTTATCTTCTACAAAGTTGTAGATATACATTTCTAGTTTCTATAACATCAAAAATATTTTCAATATCATTTCTAGAACTCGAGATATGTTGAAATTACTAAAGACTGTTCATCATAGTAGGCTACACAGAATTTCCGATTTTCAAGTGAAAATTAGGCAATGTTGTAGGCATTATTTGACTTCGTTTTCTTCATAGAAATTATAGTTTTTGAAGTCTATTTTAATTATTAATTAACCCCTTGTCATTCTGATCACTTTAAAATCAATTATGAAGATTTTACCCCAAGCTGTTCAAAATCGGATTCAAAGATGTATCTAATATTCAATCAATGTAGGGATAATTTAAAGGCCAAATTAGTACTATTTTTTAACTACACTTTTATACCTATATCTCATATGAAATTATCAAAATTCATATAGCTTTAAATTAAGGTCACGAACTCATTTTTATATCTAAATTACAGTCAATAGTTTAAGCAAATCTTCATGCAATACCTATTGATACAAAGTCTAAATTCATATCTCATTTCCATTGTTTCATCTATCACACATAAACACCTTGTTGATTCAGTTAACAATCACTTGAATGCATGGAGAGTACCATCCCATACCTTGGCCGAACCCTTTATCACCATAGCTTTCAATCCCTTGCAATATCCTTCCCTTTATTCCTTCTACCTTCCTCTTCTCCTTCACAAACATCATTATCATCATCAATTATAATTTCCAGCATTTATCCATCATTTATGTCAACCAAGATGAGAGGAAGAAGAAGAAGAAGATGATGAAATTCAATAGAGACCACTTACCTTAGAGTTATGCACTTAATTGCCTTAATTAACCATCAAGATTTGTCACTTAAATTTCTTGAAGACTCAAAGACTTTGTATGAAAATTGAAAGGAATTTAATCTCTGGTTTTTCCTCTCACCATTGCCGACCACACCACACTCCCTTCTCACTTTTCTCTTTCCATCCACTACATTTCAACTTATATAATAATAAGGCAAATTCCCTAAATGATCCCTTCATTTTATTGCATGATGCCAAGACTTCCCACCAAATCTTGCATGTAACAATTCATTCCCACAAGCTAGTCTATTCATAATTCAACCCCACCAATTAACCTCTTATTTACATTAACCTCTCCACTATTCTTTAATTCTCAATTGACCCCATTAAAATGTCATAATTACCAATTTACCCCAAATCAATATTTATACTCCAATTAAACCCTCAATTCAAATTACATCACACTAATAAATTTTTTTTTCCATGCCATTAAAATAAATATAACATAATTTATCCCTTAACCACTTATTTATACGAATTCCTCATTAAATAATTAATCTTAATCAAATAAAAACTCCTCTCAAAACATGAAATTTAATTAGGGTCATGTATGGGGTCTCACAGAAATGCCCATTGATTTTAGGGAGACCTTTCATGAGAACAGGTAGGGCATTGGTTGATGTCTATAAGGGTTCGTTAATTTTGAGAGTGGGGGATGATAGTGTAGAATATCGCATGGATAGAGCATTAAGATACCCCATGGAGGAGAATATATGCATGAGAATAGATGTCATTGATGTTTGTGTTGCAGCAATATTTAATGAAGCAGGTGAAGATGAGGAGATCGTTGAGGAAAATGCTAGTGGGAAGGAGGAGCAAGAGGGTGCAAGGCCAGAACGATTATATCGGAATGATGCACCTATACCACCTTCAATTGTAAGTCCTCCTACAATAGAGTTGAAGGAGCTACCAAGTCATTTGAGGTATGCATTTCTGGGTTTAAATCATACTTTACCTATCATTGTATCTAATAAACTTACAATCTTTGCTAGTAGAGGTGGTTAAAAAGAGAATAAAGAGTATAGGTTGGCAAATTTCAGATTTGTAAGGAATTAGTCCTAACGTTGTTATGCATAGGATTAATATGTTAGACGATTGTCAACCTAGAGAAGATAGGCAAAGGAGACTCAATCCAAACATGAAAGAAGTAGTTAAGAAAGAAGTCATCAAATTGTTAGATGTTGGGATTATCTATCCAATTTCGGATAGTTCTTGGGTGAGCCCAATACATTGTGTACCTAAGAAAGGAGGTATGACAGTAGTTAGGAATGAAAATGGAGAATTGATTCCTACAAGAACCACCACGGGTTGGAGGGTTTGTATTGATTATAGGAAGTTAAATTCAGCTACTAGGAAGGATCATTTTCCTTTACCCTTTATTGATCAAATGTTAGAAATGGTAGCTGGTTATTCTCATTACTGCTTTTTGGATGGGTATTCAGGCTATTTTCAGGTTTTTATATACCCTAGTGACCAAGAGAAGACTACTTTTACTTGTCCATATGGCATTTTCGCCTATAGACATATGCCTTTTTGGTTGTATAATGCACCTACAACTTTTCAAAGGTGCATGACCTCTATCTTTGGGGATATGATTGAGAACATCATGGAAGTTACATGGATGATTTTTTAGTCTATGGAGATTCGTTTGAGTTATGTTTAAATAATTTAGATAAAGTGTTGGCAAGGTGTGAGGAAACTAACCTAGTGTTTAATTAGGAGAAGGGTCACTTTATGGTTGAAGAGGGAATAGTTCTTGGTCATAATATCTCTAGTAGGGGCATTGAAGTAGATAAAGCCAAGGTTGAACTCATTGAGAAATTACCCCCTCCTACTACACTTAAGGGCATTAGATCATTCTTAGGACATGCTGGTTTCTATAGAAGATTCATTAAGGATTTTTCACTAATAGCTAAGCCTTTAACTAATTTATTTGTTAAGGAAGTGCCTTTTGAATTTTTTGATGATTGTATGCATGCTTTTAATTCTTTAAAAGAGGTCCTTACAACTGCACCTATAATCACTACTCCTAATTGGGAGTTGCCTTTTGAGATTATGTGCGATGCGAGTGACTTAGCAGTTGGTTGTGTGTTAGGTCAAAGGATTGGTAAACATTTGCATGTAATCTACTATGCTAGTCATACTTTGTCACCTCCTCAAGTGAATTATACAACTACTGAAAAAGAAATGTTGGCTGTTGTCTATGCATGTGATAAGTTTAGGTCTTATTTGTTAGGATCTAAAGTTATAATTTATACGGATCATGCAGCTTTGAGATATTTGTTTGCTAAGAAAGATGTTAAACCTAGGTTGATTTGTTGGGTTCTTTTATTGTAAGAATTTGATATAGAAATTAAAGATAAGAAAGGCTCTGAAAATTTAGTAGCTGATCACTTATCTAGGTTAGAAAATGTTGAAGGACCACTAGGGGATAGTCATGAAATCAATGAATCTTTTCTGGATGAATCCCTTATGTCAATAACTTATAAGCATGTGCCTTGGTTTGCAGATTTTGCTAACTTTCTTGCTACAGGAATTGTACCATATGGATTGACATGGCAAGAGAAAAATAAGTTTTTTAGTGATGTGAAAAACTATCTTTTGGAGGAGCCCTATTTATTTAGGATTAGTGGGGACGGTATCATAAGAAGGTGTGTGAGTGAGGAGGAAACGGTGAATATTTTAGCTCATTGTCATTCATCATTGTACTCGGGGCATAATGGAGGGGCAAAAACCGCTTCTAGGGTGCTACAGTGTGGATTTTATTGGCCTACCCTTTTTAATGATGAAAGGACTTTTGTAGCTAAATGTGATAAGTGTCAAAGGGCAGGAAACATAGGGAAGAGAGATGAGATGCCCTTAAATAATATTTTTGAGGTTGAGATTTTTGATGTGTGGGGAATAGACTTTATGGGTCCATTTCCTATATGTTTTGGGAAGTCTTATATATTGGTTGGGGTAGACTACGTCTCTAAATGGGTAGAAGTTGAAGCCTTACCCACCAATGATTCCAAGGTGGTGATTTCTTTTATGAAGAAACTCTTTTCACGGTTTGGAGTGCCAAGAGCTATTATAAGTGATGGAGGTACGAATTTCATTAATCGTTCTTTTGCATCTTTATTGCATAAGTATGGTGTTCACCATAGGGTAGCCACTCCTTACCACCCACAAACTAGCGGTCAAGTTGAAGTGTCCAATAGAGAACTTAAATGGATTTTAGAAAAAACTATTTCTAATTCTAGAAAAGATTGGGCACATAAGCTTGATGACGCATTATGGGCATAGAGGACTGCTTTCAAAGCACCTATTGGAATGACTCCATATAGGTTAGTGTATGGGAAAGCATGTCATCTTCCGGTTGACTTAGAGCATAGAGCTTATTGGGCAATCAAGACCTTAAATTATGACATGAAGAATGATGGGTTAAAAAGATGTTTGCAATTAAATGAACTTGATGAATTACGTCTTTTTGCTTATGACAATGCACGTATCTATAAGGAGAGGACTAAAAAGTGGCATGATGCTCATATTAAGTATAAAAGCTTTAAGAGTGGGGATAAAGTTCTACTTTTCAATTCTCGCTTTAAATTATTTCTTGGAAAATTGAGCTCTAGATGGAGCGGACCTTTCGAAGTAACTCAAGTCTTCGACCATAGATATTTAGAACTAAAGAATAGTAAAGGAGACTTGTTTAAGGTTAATGGGCATCGGTGTAAAATTTATTATGATGGAGCATATGAGAATAAAGAGGTATCTTTTATCTCTTTAAATTTGGCTTAGGGTTATTTATATATTTTACTTTCTATTGTTTTTATGTGAATATCTTTTTATTTATTTATTATTTTATTTAGAATACTTACACATTTTTATTTTTTGTATTTTATAGGTATTTATGTTTTCTTTATTCTTGTTGTAATTTCCTACTTCAATTAAGTATTTAGTTTTAAATTTCCATTTGATAAAAAAAGGGGCATGTAAATTCTTATTTGTCGCGAGTGCGACATGGATGAGTGGGACGGATCACAAGGTTCTGTTGCGAGCGCGACATCATCGCCCTCGCGACACCATCTTAATGAAAATGGGCATTTTAACTCTGTCGCGAGCGTGACACATGCCTCGAGCACGACATATGAATAGGGAGATTAGGCATTAAGGTTATGTCGCGAGCGCGACATTATTCGCGAGCTCGCGATATTGCAATACCGTGTCGTGTCCCGATCGCAACATGGTCGTAACATCGCGACAGGACACGGGATTCCAATTTCTGAGATTTTTAACTGCATTTTCACCTACCCCTATATATAGTTCAAACCTTAACCTAACTTTTCACTCTCACTCATTCACTTGTTCACGAGTTTTGATGTTTTTCTTCTCCAGGTTTGGGTTTTCTTTCTTTTTCTTTTCCTCTTTTTACTTGTTTTCGTGGAGAATTTTGCAGGGTTTTGTTGCTTTTCTTTCCTACTTCCTTTATTTTTGAGATTTTTGCTGGGACTACACAATACTATATCATGGTGCGTACAAAATCCATTGGTAGCAAGGACAAACACCCTGTGGTAGAGCCAGGTTCGCCATCCTAGATACCTATGGAATATCTTCAATCTAGGTTTGACTGTCCATTTCCACTTCATTTCGAAGAAGAAGGAAAAAAGTTTAAGTTTTTTAACACCAAAACCTATGTAGGCATGTTGCATTTAGATAATTAATTGATTAAGAATTTAGACCTAACTACTCAATTTGATACGTATATCAGATACATGAAATGGGAGAAATTTTTTGTGATGAACTTGCCTATTAGGAGGGTTTGGGCGTTAGAATTTTTTGTTACCCTGGCATATGTTGACAACAAGAAAACTCAATTTAAATTTCGCCACTAGGGTACTGAGTTTATATTTGGTTTTGAAGAAATACATGATTGGTTTGGTTTTCTATTGAAAGGATAACGTTTTAATCCCATTTTATTTGATCATCGACCAATTTGGACAACACTAACTGGCTTGAAATAATTCAATAACAAAAATGCCTCTAATCAACTAATTAACGATAATGGGTTGTTTTTATTTCATAAATATTTATGCCATGCCTTATTTGGACGAGTAGAAAGCACCAAGGTGCAAACTAAAGACTTGTTTGTGCTTGAGTTGTTATTGTCACGTAAAACACCATGTTCAATAGACTTTATTTTTGATGGGTTGTACCATGCATCAATTGCTAAAACTAAAATCTTAGGCATGTGTCACATGGTCACCGGAATCATTTTAGGGTGTTTAGGTGACTTAGGCAATTTTGTGTTGGATGAACATGAACGTGTGACTTTAATGGATATTCGTTATCTGTGTAACTCTCATGTTTTAGATAGAGGCACTTGGCCTCCGCAGTTTTTATCAAGTTTTGCACAAGAAATAGGTCCTAGTCGAGCCAAAGGAACAGGGAAAGCACCTGCAACATCTACTGCTGCTGAATCTGGTGATTTTGATGATGCTGCTGATGAAGAAGAAGTTGGTATGGGCTGAGATGATAGGGATGAGCCAAGTGTAGGCGCTGCATAAGATGAAGTTGCTGGTTTGTAGCGAGTTATGTTACGTTTGGATGGGATTGAGGCTGCAAATCAAAGCATGGCCGCCTGGATGGATTCCTTTAAGGCCACTGTCAAACAAATGCATAAAAGTCACACAAGCCTCAGCCGCAAGCTCCTTTCTTTCTTTCGCCACCATCATATACCTTTCACGCCTTCTCCACCGGGGTCCCCAAGTGGGCCAACTGAGTAATGTTACCTTCTCTTATTTTTAATTTTCCTTATGTTCTCATGCTGTTTGTATTGTGCTTGTTTGTGTTGTGTGTATTGTTTTTTGTGGAGTCTTCCTTACACAATGAGGACATTGTGTCCTTTAAGTGTGGGGAAGCTAGTTGTTAGTGTGCATATAGGATTAGTGTTAGATTTTTATGCTTTATGTTAAGTTGTGTGATGGAGTTATTCTTTGTGAGATTATTGCCTATTAACATATGTAATTAGTCTTTGCATAGTTAATTATGAGTCTATTGGATACATTTACTAACTTAGAATTAAGGATCTTTAGTTTTAATATGATTATGCTTTTATGGAGAGGCATGTTTAGGTAAAGTACTTTGGTATACAGTTCTTTTAAGCCAAGTTTCTTTAAACATGTTCTTTAGTACAGTGAGAATGCATGATGTAGAGTTTTGTCATAGCCATGGTGAGCTTTTGAGCCTTAACACATTAAAAATTTTTTGTTGAGAGAATTCCTCTTGTATTCATTACTCTAGAACTTGTGTTAGATAATTTTTGAGATCGCATTTAGTGTATAATATGCATGAAAAATGATAAGGGCACTTAGATTACACCATTTTGGCTTGCTTTAAAAACTTACCCTTTTGACTTTAGGTAGCCATTTTGAGCCTATAACCATTTTATTCATGAGCTTATGTTGAGCCTATATCCATTTTAAAGTGAATTAAAACTTTCTTTTTGAACTCTTATGTGGAAGATATAGTAATGCTTTGATGAGTAGGATATAGTATTGACATTTTATAAGCATGGTATGAATCCTTTTTGATCCCTAAGTTTAAAGCCACTAGTATTTCCATTTATATATAAAAAAAAACTAAATACTACACTAGTTTGCTTTGAGCATTAAAAAGAAAACAAAAATAAGAGAAGCAACTAGTTAAAGTTGAGCTTAGGTTAATACTAGTGGAAATTGAAGAATCATTGTAAGGGATTATAGGAATTTCATTAGTAAGGATAGATATCATGTTTTAGTGCAATTTTTGCAATACAAAATCTTACTTGTTTGAGTATTTGCTATGTTTTTCCACATACTTGAGCTACTTATCCCAAAAGTATTCATACCCTAACCTAAGCCAAGCTATAACCCTTTAAAGATCCTTTTGATTTTGTGCATCATTTTATGCTAGTGATGGAGATTTTTATTTAATACAAGCTTATGGTATGTGGTGGTACAAGAGGAAATATGAGTTAAACACAATCTATTAAACACTTGAGTGACGTGAGGCAAAAATTATGAGAGAATAGCTCTACATTTTGTATTACTTGCTAGATTAGAGTACATGTTATAAGAGATAGGGTCTTTAAGAGCTTTATATCATTGTACTTTGCATTCTCTTGTTTATCTTATTTGGGGCATATGAATAATAGACCTTATAGATCCAAGATTTTTTTTCGGTATTTGTTGACATTAACTCAATAATTAATATGTTAAAGAAACCTTGAATGTGTTAATTTGTGAGAATCTTAAGAAGGACAACTCCATATTCCATGTTTTATGTTTTAATTAAATGTTTGAGCTTTGATTGTTTCTAGTATTTTGAGTTTTTGCTTGAGGACAAGCAAAAGTTCAAGTGTGGGGAATTGATATGAGCTTGAAAAGCTCATAGATATTGTGTGTTAAAAGTGGTTTTTGTCTAGTATTGTGTTATTTATTTCGGTATTTTATCTATATTTTGTTGCTTTATGTGTTTTGTGTGTGTGTGGTTGTTTTATAGGAGAAGGGAACGATTTAAAGATTAAAGGAGTCAAGTGAAAGAAAGAAAGCCAAATGTGAGCTACAAAGGAAGTGTCGCGAGCGCGACAAGGAGGAGAGGTCGCGACAGAAGGCAGGGAAGAGAGAAAGCAAAGAGGCATGCCATGTCGCGAGGGCGACAAATCAAGGAGAGGTCGCGACAGCTAGCGGAGCCAGCCAAGCAAAGGCGTGTCTTGTCGCGAGCGCAACAGGTGTCGCGAGCACGACATAGTGCGGATGAGAAGTTAAAATTTATGAAGACATGCAACTTTTCTCAAAGAATATAACTTTTGTGAAGAGTTATCTTAAAGGGAAATATCTATTAGAGAGGCATATATATGCCAAGTGAACAGAATTTTAATATATATAATTTTTTGAATTAAATTTGGTGTAATTTGAGAACAATAGTTTTTTTTTAGTTTTGTTTTACTTTTATCTTTCTATGATTTGAAGAGGAGACAAAAGCAAGGAATAAGACATCTTGTGTGAAGGGAAAAAGGGTTGAGAGATCCCCTTCTCCTTGTTCTTATGTTAGTTTTTCTTCCTTGTAATTCTTTTAATGGATATTATGTGGGCATTTGATTATATATGAACAAATTTCTATTTCCAATTATAATATTGATCTTTGATTGTAGTATTTTCTATTAAAACTTTATTAGTATCATTATAAGTTATGGAAGACGACCTTCGAGATGGCAATTCCTTTTCTGAAAATCATCATATTGGTCATAAATAAGGGAGTTAGCGAAAGCAAAGTCTTATTGAAAGTTAATAGGAAATTCATTATCAAAACATAGTTTGAGAGATCACATGTGGAGATAATTGCTATAGGTTGGTAGATAATCTTAAAATGTGTTATTAAAATTAATTGGTTCATTAATGAGAGTTGAGAATTAGTACTTTAATTGCATGTTTTAGGCAATCTAATTCATTTCGAGAGAGTGGATTAGGAATTTATTCCAACTTGGCTTACTAATAAGATTAAAAATTATAATTTAAATAATGGTATCAAATATATGATTATTTAGTTTCATAATATTTATTGTCTTCTTTGATTATACTTATCTAGGATTTAATTAATTTATGCAACAAAGTAGTTAGAATTAACTTCCACTTTTTAACATCGTAAACAAGATTAAAATTGAGTAGTAATGGTGGGTGATTAAAATCACATTTCCTTGTGGGATCGATATCTGAAGTACTATAACCGGTACACCATATACTTGCGGTAATTAAGCTTTTAGAAAAAGTATACCAGGAATTAATAGTTCACAATCTAGTTAATATTAATAAAATTAAAGGATAATTAATTTGAATAACCTCAATAAGTCATTAAGGGCAACTTGTAACATATGGATTTATGAATTAACATAGGGTGTTATAAAACACGTGTCAAATTGACATATTTATTGTACATGTACAATTTCTAAACGGATAAAGAATAAAGTACCAATGGGTCGTCAATAGATGTTATATGTATAGTGTAAATTCTAGATATGATTAAATTACATAAAATCATAGGTGTATGCAATCAAGTCTAAGTGACTTGCATATAGGACAAATTGCCTCCAAAGGTAATTTTACTTAATAAGCATTCCATAAACCAACAGTTTAAGATTATTTTTTTCTAATGATATAATAGTTAGCGATGACAAGGAAGATAGGATAATGTTATGAAATATTATGAATATAATACTTGTTGGTAATACTACGTTATTAGATGCTCAAGGGTGTGTATGGGTATTATCTTATTATATCACCAATTGTATGCTCACATGTGTGGGTGTTATTGATGATTCTATGAGAGTTCATCTTTATGTTTTATGTTCCCCCTAAGCTATTTAGCTTAACATGTGTGTTTGTCCATTGAGGTACTCAACCTAGGTTCTTCAACAGGGATATGATCTACGACAGCAAGGCCAAAACTAGATTTAGGAAAGGTTAAAGTATGAATATAATGTCTTTTGTAGTGTCTTGGAATTAAAATTTTGTACTAAATGAGTTGAGATGTAAAAACAAAAGAATATATAAATTGTAATGTATAAAAGTTCCCATTTACAATCTTTTAATTATTATGGTGTGCATATATAAACATACAAATGGTCTAATATTATTGTAATAAGTATGCTATGAACTATTATATGTTTAGTTCTATGTAATACAATGTGTATAAAAATAGGTAATAAGGAAATCTAGAGTGACCTTTACATAGACATAATTATTTTTTTTTAATTATGTGTAGATTGTATGTTAAATTGAGCTAGAATTTTTGTATATAATAAATTTATGTAAAACTTTGTGACTGAATCAAATTAAAATAATAAAGATAGATATAATATCAAATAGGTATGAAAAGGAATAAATTTAGTATAATGAGTATATTAGAAGTAAGTACCCATCCAACAGGGGCGAAATACGACAAAAAATGAATAACAGCAAAATCTATTAATGTATACTAAATGAAATAAAAAATAATGAATTAGAATTACGTAATTGAGAGTGGGAAGGAAAATGGAAGTATGAGGCACGATTGATCATAATTTAAGCATAAATTTAAGAGGACAAACAGTCAAAGGAAAATAAGATGTTAGATTTATTCCATAATGGCAAACGATAACATGTATATACCAGGGGTAGATTAGTAACCTAGTATAAGAAAAAGAAATATGAATGGTAGATTAACAATACAAATGAGGAAGTAATGAAATGGAATGGAAATATAGGAATAAATTAAAAAAGAATAAGAATAGTAAATCTAAAAAGAAAACAAGGAAAATAAAATAAGATTAAATATACAGTAGGGAAAGATAAACATAAGTGAACTATGTTAGGAAAATTAAGGTACCTATACGTGAATGGAAGTAAATAAAGGTAGGAAATAATAAAAAACTAAAAAAAGAGATAAGAAATGTCAAAAAATTTAAGATAAAGATCTGATAGTAGTTAGAGTAATGGAAAAAGTCATAAAAATGTAACAAATAAAATTTTTTACGTGCAAGTTGTTCTAAAATTTATTAGTTGGGCATCAACCACTAGGCATTTTATGGTTAGCATATAGTTATTTACTATAGGTAGGTACTTGAAGGAGTAGACAAGAGTTTAAAGGGATAAGTGCTACGCACTAAAGAAGTCATGTAGTGAAGAAAATAATTTTGTGTTTTTTAATGTGGCATGTATACTTATGGGAAGTTAATTATAATGTTGGAGTAGAAATATGCAACCTAATTCTCATATGAAATAGCTTTGTATGTGTATTGTAGCGGAATAATATTTAAATTACATTGTGATAATTATTATATAAAAGTGTTACACCAACAACCATTGTCAGACATGCCGACAAAATGGCATCAATCACTCCACCCTCCTATGTCCCTTTAAAAGACATCAAAATTCAAGATTTAACAATAGGAGTGAAGACTGGCTGACAAGCTAGCATCGACCACTCCATCCACCATCGACTTAACTGCCAATAAGCTGGCATCAATCACTTTATCCATCACTTTATTAAGCCTTTTTAAGAAGCGATAAGAAAAATGCCTCCTCAGGTATGTGTCTCTATTGTAACACTCTAAAATTTCATCTAACATGTATGGTAGGTTATAAAGCATGCACAATAACCTTAGGAAAAATATAAAAGTGATAGCTAAAGTATAATGTAGAGAAATTTATAGACGCTTCAGTGTTATATATGCTAAGACAAAGGACATAGAAGGATAGGTGACCTAGCAAGTAGTTTAACCTAACTTTAAATTATAAAAATAAGTGTTAAACGGAGTCTAATGGTATGATTTGAGAACAAATTTAGTTTATATAGGCCCTTAAATTATATACAGAAGTTTTTACATAGTATTGAAAATTCAATTGACTATAAGTTTGATTGAGCCTTAGAATATTCTAAAGATCTTAAAAAATTATTTTGATCATATAGACTTACACTACAAGAAAAATTCCCTTTAAAGAATGGAAATTTATCATAAAAATTTAAAATTTGGTCGTTAATGGCCTCTAATGATCGAAAAATCCGATCTTCAACCGATCGGTAAAATACCTACCTTTAAAAGTATAGTCGATCAGATTTTGAATCCGATTGTTAATTCCTTTAATGACTGGAAAGATTTCGATCAATAAATGATGATTTTTAGAGACTGGATTTTCCCTTCGCTAATTATGTTCGACTTCAACGAGGGTAATTGCAGTCGTTAAAAAAATCTTTTTAGCCACATAATTTTCCCTTCGCTGATTGCATTCACTTTCAACGCAAAAAATTCGATCATTAAAAATTCCTTTTAGGGATCGAATTTTCCCTTCGTTGATTACATTCATTTTTAACAACGAAATTTTCGATCGCTAATATTAAATTTTAAAAATAATTAAAATATTATTAGAAATCCATTCCATTGGTATTATAATTTTATTTAAATTTATTACCAATGCATATCATTCACATAAATATACATTTAAAAATTTAATAAATATTGTTATTTCACATATTAAAAAAGAAAAGCTATAAAATATTCTTATGCTTTCAAATTGTATAGCATATACAAAAATCAAACTTATGATTGACAAAACTAAGATAAATAAATAGCTATATACAAAATAATTTTTTTTGTATTTACTTTCTGTATTAAGTAATAGACCTAAAATTTTTGCGCCTTATCTAAAAAGTCATACATCTTTTTTTGGAAATTCAAAAATTGTTGGAATTGGATGTAGTGAAGATAAGAACTGCAAAACAAATACAGCTAAGTAACAAAGTTCCAAACATGATAACTGCTAATTAATAAATGACAAAATGATGCGTTATTAGTATATTAGTGCCATGTGTAAGTTCTATGACTTTCAATGATTTGGATCCCAAAAGATAGGGCTTTCACAGAGACACTTAAAAGTTTTCACTGGATATTTGGCATCACTGAAATCAATACTATAGTCCTATAAAAATAGTAGCTATTATAACAACGAGTATGCATCCAAAACCAACATTTGAGCAAATAAGCTTACTTACCTAAGTTAGTTCCTCTATGGCAACCACCTCCATTTTGTGAATAAAGCAACCTGCATAACACAAGAGTAAACAACTATCAAACTATACCAAGAAAAGGAAATACTTATATTTATTCTAGGAACACAAAAAAAGTTATACACACACTTATAATGCCTAACTAGCATATATGATAATAATGGTGATTAGTGGTCTCCACTTCAACTGGAATCTGAACAAAGTTGGCATCAGAGCATCTAGCATGGAATAGGACAATGAATTACTATTCTTGGTGTAAACTAAGACAACAAATATATAAAATTAAATAATCATTAGTGCTAAGAGATACAATACATATTTTTAACATACATAACTAGCTATGATGTATGTTATTAAAAGCGTATATGTGTGTATAACTTTTCTAATCTGTTATTAAAAGTTTTATGGTTTATGTTTAGTATAAATAATAATATAATAAATATTTACAAAGCTAGATAAGTGAAATAAATAAAGTATGTTAGTTTTTCATTAGCATAGCCCACTATTACACTATCAATAGTCCGGTTATATATTACAAAATAACATATGAATTTTAGAAAACATAATAATGAATTTATTTCCCATAAATTGGGTATTCATAAATGAATTTAAATAAACATTGAAACAATAATTATTTAAATATATAACAATTTAGGATGAAATTAATAATCATTTTTAAATAAATATTATTGTGAAACCAAAGACATATAATTAATTAATTACCTTACACCTTCAATCCAACTAGGAAATGGTTCTTTGTAAGTACTTGTAATCATGGTAGAGCGTACAATAAGCAAAGGTAAATTCTCTTTTAAATGCACTGAAATCATATATGCCATTGCCTTTGTAAACACGTATATGTTGGGCCATCCATTAACTCTTGCCCTATATTCAGATTTTAGTAATTTAGTTTATAAAAAAAATAATTATGAATAGAGTTTATATAAAAAAAATAATTAATAGTACCGCTCGATGTTGAAATCTTTCGTGGTTGCTGTAATCATCTTATCTGAAGAATTTTATATAAAACATAAATCATAAATCATAAGAGAATATAAGAATATACAATACATATTACTATCGTTAGCATAAGTTATTAAAAGTATATATATATATATATGTTGATTTATGTTGGAGTTATTTGTTGGCATAAGGACTTAAATTCAATTGAAATGGTGAGTGTTTACTATTGAAGTCAAAAAGATAGGTAAATGAGTCGATTGAACGAAATATTGGTTGGTAAAAGTGCATAGGCATATGCTTCAAATTAAGTTATGTGTAAACATCAAAACAATGATCATACTATAGTTTCCTGAAAGATTACTTCAATATTATATTCATATAATATATAAAAGGAAAATAACAACATTTATTAATTTCTCTTACAACTAACTCCAAAATCTCGGTTATAAGAATTAAGCAAGAATTCATAGAATTAGTAAAATGAATTCATTGGATTAAGCACTGCCAAGTAAATTGTCAGTAAAAGTTTAAATAGGTTTAAATAGTATTAGTAAAATGAAACTAGTTTTTAATTTTTTATTTTTGCAATAAAAACACTTTAATAGAAACTTTAACTGTATAATCTCTAGAATTACACATCAACTAAACTTAGCACACACATTAGGTGAATTAAAAACTCTGTTCTTTCTTATTTAGCTTTTAACCATAAAGCTTACAAACACACATATTAGGTGAATTAAAAACTATATTCTTTCTTCAAATAACAACAAAATCTTACACAAGCACAAGAACCAAATTTCCAGCAACTTTTACAAATACAAACTTTTACACAACAATATTGGAAATTCTCCAAATCAAGCAAACAACAGACATTTTCTCTTTTCTTTTATAGTCTTTTATATCACCTTTGGTTTATTTTATTTAATTGTAGCACATGCACACCAGTAATTGCTTTAAAAACTACATGTCGTAAACATACAAATTAGTATTTAGCCTCTATTTACTATTTATAATCTTGTAACTTTATAAGAAATAATACGCAATTTTAAACCTTAATGATTCTATGACTAAAAACAGAACATTATCTTAAAAATAATTGACCATGAACTATTTACTCTAACATGTGATCCCAATAAAAACTGTTACTTAAACATATAAGCATATTAGTACTTAATTATTACCGATACGTGTCTAGTCAAGGGCACATAATTAGTCATTATTGGTCAAATTTCTTTTGAAACATGCATCTATCCTAAAGCAGCAACTAATTAATTCCCCAATTTTAATCCATCACAGAGAATCCGTTCACTTAAATTGTAGAGCTGGTTGTGTACTTAATTTAAGAGAAATAACAGCATCATAGTTATGTTTTCCAAATGTACTTCTAATTACTATTTTCAAATGGAATGGCAACATAGCAATTGTCCTCTGCATACAAGTCTTTTCATCAACTTAACAATCACAATACCTTTCCACTTACTTACATCCAAACAAAATCAAACCAAAATAACCAGGCAGCCACAATAACAATTCAGCCATTTATCAAGGGTTAAACAAACAAAATAAAAATGCAGCATAACATTCTCTTGATTTAAGAAAGAAACATTATTTTAATAATCTATAACTATACAAAAATTTAAAGTATATGACTATAAGAAACATAAATTATAGTTTGGGCACTTTTCATTTGAACACTGCTTAAATTATTAAAATCTCAATTCCTCAACTATCTAAAATGGAACAAAAGTATGTGTAACTAATAGAAGAAAAACAATGTCAAATCAATCACTATAAAATCAAGAGAAGAAGATATTAGGGTTAAAGATGTGTAGAAAAGCACAGAGCAAAATAAAATAAATAGTAGAGAGAAAAAGATAAAGAGCTTACTTCTTTTAAGGTAAGGTGGAAATTTGAGGAGAAAGAAAAAGAAATTCTTTCCTCTTCAAGTAGCAGGTAAAGTCGCCGATAAGAAAATCTTTTGGTGGTAACCTAAAAAGCTTCTGGAATGTTAAATTCGCCACACTAAATGAGATGAAGGTTTTGTTATGAAAACTCAAGAGGTTAAGGTATAAAGTATCAATTTGATAATGTCTTGAACAACATATAGATAATAAGTTGTTACCAAATGATTATGTTAAAACAAATAACCAAATATTTACCTTCTTCCCAACTTCCTTTTCCATCTTCATTAAATACTCCTTAACTATTTCAACACCTTTGTTGTTGTCTAAAAAGATTCTCACATGTATCTTTGATCAAAAAGACTGAGCAAGCTTTCCCATAAGAGAGATCCATATGTTCACAAGTTCAGTGGATGTGTGCTTCAAAAATTTGATCTCAACATGCCTAAGTGAGGTGGCCTGATCAAAGGGACCATCAAAATCGAAAACTTCCACATCTAGAACTGAGGATGGTTCCTCCACAGCATCAAACCCAATAATGTTCATATTAGATATCATTTAAAAATCAAAGAAAAACTATAAAATACTAGCCAACTCTATCTTACTAGGATTGTTGACTGATAATATTATCAATAACAAAATAATCGATATTATTTCTCAAGAAAACAATTTTCTGTCTAGGCAAAAGCCCCATCGCATCGACCTTTGCTCCCCTTATGGAAGTGGCGACAAACTATAGGGAAGAGAGAAAGGAGTTAGGGTTTGGGAGGATTGAGAGGAAGCTTAGAGAGATGATAAATATGGGTGAAAAACAAACTGCAAATGGAAACTAGCAATGGAAATTAGCAATGGAAATTAAAGAGATGATAAATATATAATCATCACTACAAGAAAATTGCAGTTTAGCAATGGAAATTATCAACAGAAAATGTCAATTTTCCGTTGCTAATCGAAAATAGCAACAAAAATTAGCAACTGAATTTTCAATTGCTAATTTGGCAGTTGCTATTTTTAGCAACGGATATTTATTCCATTGCTAAATTTATTAACGAAAATTTAAAATTCGTTGCTAAATTTACCAACAAAGATTGAATTCAGTTGCTAAATACAACAATACAAGATTAGGTTAATTTGTTAATTTTAGCAACGAAATATAAATTTTCATTGCTAATTTTAACAACGGAAACCATTTTCCTTTGCAAAATTTAGCAATAAAAAATGGATTCCTTTGCTAAATTCATCTATAATTAAAAAAATTAATGACGGTCCTGTTCGTCGCCATTCCGTCGTTAAATATTTTTACATTTTTTTAATATAAAAAACCCATGAATGACAAAAAAAAAAGTTTGTGAGATTGCATGCGTGAGAAAGCCATTAACAGCCAAAAATATATGATTACAAGGCAATGTAATGTAAACCAAAAATTAGCGGTAAAACAAAATCAATGACATGACATGCAAGCATATTTCAAGATAAATAATCAAAAAGAAATTAGAATAAAAATATTAAATAAAAACATCAGAAATATTTTTTAAAACTATAATTGCAATACTTGTATTGACCTATTAAATTAGCCACCCCTTCATCATCAATTCTGCATGTATCCAAGTTCAAGCTCTCCAAGTTTGTCAAATCTACGCAAAAGTAGAAATCATATTACGCGATTTCTAATTTTCCGTCAACAATTTTACAACACAAACAAATTCATGTTTCGAAATTTCAGGCATGAAACTGTAATCATTTCAGAAAATTTAAACATTATTATTGAGTCTAATGATTCTCTTATGAAATGAGAAAATTATTAATAGCCATAATGTTTTCTTCTCCTATGAAATGAAAAATGAGGATCATTAAACTCTCATCCATTGACTTGGAATGGCAAAGAACAATAATAATAATACATTTCTTTTGTAAAAGCATGGAAATAAAAAAAAATTGACTTGGAACAGAATTCTTGTCAAAAAGATATATCTGATGTCCTAGAGTTTACCTGCCAAATTTCTTATCATAATCAGAATAGAAGGAACTAGAGATAAGCAGGAGGTTTATGTTTACAACAATGAGAAGGCCAATGCATACTATGGAATAAAAAGAAAAGAAAAGACAACAACAACTTTGAAATAAAAACTATATATTTTATATAGAGATGAAAATCTTAACATAGTAACAAAACTATACATTTTATATAGAGACAAAAGCAACTTTGAAATAAAAAGAAAAGTAAAAGAGCATAGAGAACTAGAAGAATAAGCTTCTGGAAATTAAAAAACATTTTTACAGATAAAAGCTTATGAATTTAAGGGGCTTAAAAATCTAGACACCAGCTTAAAATTAAGAAGACAAAAATATGTAATTTCATAGCTCAAGTCATCATATATACACCATATATAAAGTTATGGACACCATAAATAATAGACACACCTTATTGATGAGGCTATCACCAACAAACAGTAATTCTAGTCAGTAAGGCTGAAGTGAAGAATAGCAAAATAGCCAGTAGAAAAAAGAAGAAAAAATAGAATAGCAAATTGATATGAAAAGCCAATAGCACAACCAAGACATCAGCCTTCATTGAGCCAGACGTGCACCACATCCAAAAATGGGACAAAAAACCTCCCAGAGCAAACATATGTTTGTAATTCAAGCATAATAAGCAGAAAATTAAGTTAGATATTTCTTGAGGAAAATAATATTTATCTATGTAATAAAAAGCAAAGAAAAATCTCCTACGGGAGCCGCCTAAAATAGTATACATAAACCGTGATCTTTGATTTTTCTCCTTCCTTACTATTATTTCATTTAAATTTATTTTCAAAAAAAAATCTATTTAATAATTATTTAATTAGAATAAATAAGCATTGAATAATTGAATTTACTATTTTGATTAATTCAATAAAAATATTCACCCCAATACTTTAATAAAAGTAGTGATAGTGAATCATCAATAAATTTCATCTAATTCATATAAACATTTTTTCCCTTTACAGTAATTGGATAATTACTTAATCAAATAGTTTAAATGTATATTCAAACTGAAATTAAATCACAATATCCAGCAATATGTAGCAGTTTGATACTTCAACCATTCTAGTTTAAGTAGCCACTTACGCCTTAATAAAAAAAATTAAGAAAATAATTGAAAAATCTTAACTTTATAAAAATATATTAGCAATTGACTAAATTATATATATTTGTTTAATTTCAAACATTTCATTTCATTTTTATATGATTAAATTAAGTTTATTACTGTATTAAATATAGTGGTGCATGATAAATATGTACAAATAATCATATCAAAATTTGATTCGATCCACGAATCCGATCCATATGGTTCTTATCCAAATCCGATATGATCCACAAAAATTTAAACATGACTCAATCTATATGATTCGAAAAATTTAAAATCTATCAATGATTCAATCCATCTTAATTTGTACAAGTCGGATTACGGATTAACCTATATGACTCGTGAATATTTTGCGGTATATATATATATATATATATATATATATAAACCTTTTTGTCAACAAAAGCGGGTTAACAAAGAATAATTAGTGAATATAAATGCAAATCTATAAATATCTAAATCTTATTGGTCGAAAGCAAAATTTCTAAAACTGACACAGCTAACCCAAACCCAATCGTAACTAACTGTAAATGCACATTGACTTACACAAGAGGTAATATAAGGGCAAGCCACAAACCCAATTACGATCCCAAGTAAGCAAGAGAAGATCTGTTATGATCCTAAAACCCAAAATCACACAGTACCCAGTCCTGCAAAGTTTAAAACAATAAAAGATTAGACCAGGCCAACTATATACAAATTGCATCGGCCTGTGAGAAATTATCACGTGAATTCTCCACAAATTTGTGATCAAACTTCATGTCAAGGAAAGGACTTAAAATAGTCTCATTAAAGGAACAATAACACATTCCTACCAAAGCCAACCAACTAGATTATTGAATTGCTCAATAAAACTATCCCCCACAATCCCTTCTGCAGAAAAAACAAAACAAAACATTGAAGGTAGATACCTGTTTGAGAAGCTGCATCGCAATCATCTTGCTTAAGACTAATTTGACGAACCAGCTGATTGCAATGATCAGAAACAAGCAAAGCACATTCTTGAATTCCATTGCTCAACAAAAGCAAATTACCTGACTTAGTTATCTTCCTAATGGTCCCATTAATCCTCTTAGAAACATATATATTGCCTTTAATATCAATTGCAAAGCTTTTTGGCTTATTGAACTGAGCAGAATCAAGATCCCCATCTGACAAATCGGGAACCCCATTTCATATGCATGCCCCTGCATTTTCCAAATTTAATATTAAGTTATATTACAAAAAATGAATAGATAAAAGATAGTGATTAAAATATTGAACTTAGATCCTATGTGATGCTACGTTGAATTCTGCACAAAATTCTTTTAAGTCGAAGGTGTAAATGCCACATGCTATTACAAGAGACTTAAGAGTTGCAGCTATTATGAGGAGATTAAGAAGAAGAAAACTCAAAATAAAACTAAACTCACATGCATTTGATGAGCTAAACCTCTATTTGAAGAGTGCTGATTTGTTGATCTGTTAACTGGCGGTGAATGGGTTTCAACAGCTGGAGCAATCACAGTAGTTGACATTGTGGCAGGTGTTATCTCACCAGGTAGCCGAACATGCCTCAACCGCTTCACTGAAAATATTTTTTAATTTCGTGGACTGTAAAAACTAATAATAGCAATGGAGCTTTAAGGACAAATTAATTTGACCTATATTTCTTCAATGGAAATTTTGGAAAAAAAAGTTACAATAACACAAAAAAGTGAAAAACCTTTAAATAGTAAATAAGAGACCACCTTCAATGTGAGTTTCATCATTTGACTACAAAAAGGTGAATAATTAACAGTAGCTTATAGTCCAACGGAAGAATATTTCACCGACATAGCAATATTTCAAGTTTTTTCAAATCTAAACCAGAATTATGAACCTAGAAAATAAAAAAATAACCAGAACAATGAACAAAAATCAACTTAACTCCTCAAACATCATGGCAGGAAGATGACCAAAGACAAACAAGAATAGACTAACCAAATGACGAACAGAGGCAGATGCCGATGAGGAACTGCGGTGAGGATGAGTTGTGCCTTCGATTTCTTTGTTAGAGAAAGAGAGAGGCAGCTGTGTCTGTGAGGGAGGAGACGAGGCAAATGTGTAGGCTTAGGGTTTTTCCATTTTATAGTTCTAACAAACATGAAAAATACTTAAATGACCCTCATTTACCAATGAAATTTATATTCCGTTGCTATTTTTACAACCGAAAAAAAATTTGTTGCTATTTAGCAACGAAAATTATTTCGATTGCTATTTTAGCAACCAAAAATAAATTCCATTACTATTTTAGCAACCAAATATAAATTTGGTTACTATTTTTCATTGTAAATGAAAATTAGTAACAAAATTCTATTTCGGTTGCTATTTAGCAATGAAAATATTTTTCGGTTGCTATTTTAGCAACCGAAAATAAATTCTGTTGCTATTTTAGCAGCCAAATATAAATTCAGTTGTTATTTTTCATTGAAAATGAAAATTAGCAACGGAATTCTATTTTGGTTGCTATTTAGCAACGAAAATATTTTTCGGTTGCTATTTTAGCAACCAAAAATAAATTTTGTTGCTATTTAGCAATAGAATTATCTTTCGTTGCTAAAATAGCAATGGAAACTACATTTCGTTGCTATTTTTCGTCCTAAATTTTATCCGCCATTTGTTGCCACCTTAATTAGCAACGGAATACTAATTCCGTTGCTAATTTTTGTAGCTAAAATATGGCGCCAAAAATTCCCTCCACTTTTAGCAACGGAAGATAACCAAATATTTTTTCGTTGCTAAATCTATAAAGTTTAACCAATTTTAGCAACGAAATTGGTTTTTCGTTGCTAATTTATCAACGAAATCATTTTCGTTGCTATTTTTTCATTGCTATTTCCAGATTTTCTTGTAGTGCATCCTTAATGTACAATTTCCAATCCTAGATCCTATGACAAAAGTTAAAATATATAATAATCCTTAATGTAGAGTGGGCAATCCTAGATCCTAGGATATAATAGGTACCTATAGGAATAAATATAATGCAATAGCACTATAAGATTAGTTTGATAGTATACATTATTATGGAATAGCCAGCACACACGTACTATAGAGTAGCAGGATCATGACAAGTGGTCCTTCCACTTATTCTAGAGCCGTAGGATCATAGCAAGTGGTCCCTCTAATTCACTAGCACCATTGGGATCCTCACTATGCATATCCAGTTTGAGGATTTCCACTAGGCATATTAGGTGCAAAATCATAATTTGGTGAAAAATCAAAAACTAAATAGCAAATTATACCTAAAAGATGTTAAAGATGTAATAAAATAATAAAAAAGGTCAAAATGGAATTAAATTTATTAAAAAGGGTAAAAATTTAATTACACATAAAATAGGGTAAAATTGTAATTGAGCATTAAAAATTTGATTACAAGAGTTAAATTAGTCAAATAGGTGAAAAAGGACAAAATTGTAAATAAGAAAAGTTCAGGCACTAAAATGTAATTTGCCATATTATAAGTCCATATAAGGACTAAAATGGGAATTTACCACCTAAAATAAGATAAAAGTCAAAGAAAGTAAAAATTGTCAAAATAGGAGTTAAATAATATAAAATATGAAGAAAAGTAAGATTTAAGGACCAAATAGTAATTTTCCACCATATAAAGAAATATGTGAAAATAAATAGAGAAAATAAGTAAAAGAAAAATTAAATGTTGAATTAACGAAGTAAAAGTATAAATCTTAAATTAATTAAGTGAAATAAATTGTAGTGGTAAAATAGTAATTTTACTTAAAATGACAATAGATAAAATTTTGTATAGTTACATGCACCACTAGACAACCAAGTTTCTTAGCATGTGGTTTGTTTTTACTATGCATAGGGATAGATAAAGTGAAGGCTAGCGAAAGTGGATAATGTGACATGTACATGCGAAGACTTGGTGGGATATGTAATTTTGTGTATATGTGTCTTATGTAATATAAACTTGGGATATGTATTATAGACTTGATTTATAAATTATGGCATTTCAACAAACATTAAATAATACCGAATTTGATGAATTTTATATTATGACATATATGTATTATGTGAATGTGATGTAGGCTGACATAGAAGTGCAATGTATATAATTGAAGTTATTGGAGGTAGAGGTTGATATTGAGATTGTATTTTGATCAATTACAGGTTTGGTTAGCATGATTTATAAGCCATCATGCAATTGAAATTACACTAAATGAATAGTAACCTAACAACATATAATGGATTTAGAATCGAATAACCTAATACAATGTTATAACTAGATAATAACATTTATTGTATCATGCTCTATAAGGAAGATTAAATGAACATAGAGTGTCACATTTTGTGGTATTAGAGCAAGTTAAAGCGATCCTAAAATCAAAGTAAATGCATAAGTATGAGTGAATGATTGAATGGATACATGTACATGCCATATGAGAATAAGTGAATTTGAAGTTAAATCTTACTTGTCCCTTTGTATATTTCAGTGATAGTTATGGCCTCCGATTCTAAGCGAGCAGTTGGGATGGTGAGTGACATCGAGAGTGTGGACTCTACAATGCCAACAGCTAGTGAGATGACTCCAACTACTCAATCTCGCTTATCAAATCAGCATATCTAGACATTGGATCCTGAGGTGGCTCCTGATCAGAGTTACCTGATGAGGAAATGGTTTCTCATAAATGGACAAGGATTAAAGGTGCAACCTTTCTTCTAAGGTTTTATACTTTTAAAATATTTTTTTATCTCTCTTACGAGTTTAAAATATTTAAAAATCCTTTTTAAGGCCTTTTCCCTATTTATCTCTTTCAAATAGTGCAAAACAAGAAAATCAATTTTCAAAACTTAAGGCAGATTGGGGTATTTTGCTTTTATTATAGCCTATAGGCCATATAATTAGATAATTCTAAAGCCATTTGAATATTAAGATATGTATCTAAAACTTTTATAAGACACCTAAACCTATTTCAGTCCTTAAGGTTCTCAAAATTAGGCTTAAAAATAAATGACCTGAATCTATCCCTGAAATCAGACCAATCTATAGTATATTTAGAATAACTCCCTCCGTAGGTCTCATATTTAGATGAATCTAATTTTAATGGAAACTAGACCCAGTTTTGAGCAACGTTAATGAAGAAACCATGACCTAATTTGTAAGGACCCAAATTAGGCCCTAAAAGTATTTAAGGGCATTAACATTTTAATAATGTCTAATTATAGAGATTAAGGTTAATTAAAGTCTAATTAAACTACCCATCGAATTAAGAGTCAAAGGTGGTTAAGGGGTAAATGCTGATTTTACCACATAGGTGATTGTGAGGTTAATTTAAAAGGGAGAAAGTTAGAATGGATCAAAATTGAAAGAAAGAAAATAAGTTTTGGGCAAAAATTGTGAATAGAATTTTTGTGGGTCAATTTTAAAAATGAAAATTTCATGCAAGGATTAATAGGCATTTTGCCCACTATAACCTTTTGCAGAAACTAAATCGCATGGGAGAGTGTGTGAAAGAAGAGACCTTGGGTATAAATAGGTTTTGAGGACCTTTTTAAAAAAAACAGAAATCTTTGTTCATCTTTCTCAAACCTCTTATTCTTTTCTCACTCAAAGAAATCGATTCCTACCTCTTGCATGTGCTTATGTATTAAGAGTTTTCAAAGGAAAAGATTTGTAAAGGGAAGAAGGCAATCAAATGTGAAGGAATTGGAAATAAAAAGTGTTGAAAGGGAATTTGAGTCTCCAATAAAAGGTACGAAAACCAAGAATTGATATTAAATTGCATGTGTGTTGTTTTAAGAATTATAATGAAAAGGATAATTAAAAATAAGGAAGTTTAAGTTAGAGATTTTGCATGTGATTAATTAAGTGGATGCTGCAGAATTCAACCTCTGCGTGTAAGATTCAAAGAGTAAATCTTTCATAATTGGTTTAATAATTCTTTAAGATATTACAAAGGATGTACATTAATATTTAAAGTAACATATAATGAACATATAATTAGGCATTTAATAATTTTGTTAGTGGAAACTAGTGGACAAAGAATTGAAAATTTAACAAATGAGCATTTGGATTATTTGTGGAACAATTGCCATGATAGACTTGGTCGTAGATCAACACTCAGCTGAGTGGTCTCTCTTGGCTTGCCCAGTTTAGATTCCTCCAATGTATTTTCAACCCAACATTGATATAAGAATGATCTCTTGCCTTTGGAATAGTTTTTATGTACTTTAATCAATATAGTTGATGTGTTATGGTATAAAAATTATTAAGAGGTTTAGAGAAATAAAGATATAGTATTGGTTAAGCATTTAAGGTAAGGAGTCCTTACTGTTATTTGTTTGGAAATTATTTTAAACAATTTTTATATGCTAACCTATTAACTAATGGGATATAAAATGTCTTTTATACCATGATTCATCTTTAAAATAATTCAATAAAATGAGAACGTGGCTTTGGTAGTGTTTAGATTATATTATTTAACCATGAAAGTATTCAATAGCTTAAGTTCCACTCTTTTGTTTTATCAAATGATAAGTCGTCTCTCTTCCACGGTTCGTACTACTTCAACCGATGGTTGAAGAAACTCTCTTAAAAATATGGTTTAGGTGTTAGTATCTTATTTTAGCTCTATTTTAATTGGTAAACAATGATCTTTTTATTTCTTTCAATAGAGAAAGCTGGATACTTGAAAATTAAACATTAATATATAATTACTTAAGTTTAAAATTAGTTAAATGGTATGTGACAATGGTGGTTATCTAATAGACTATAAATAAAAAGATAAGTGCTGTCCATAAATTCGGATTGACCTATAGTGACTATTTTGATCATAAATTGAGTTTTTAAACTCCAAATTTAATGATTCTAGTGGGGTTAGAACCGAGACATCTGTGCCTACAAATGTTATGGAAATAGTAATAACGTAATTTTGCTTCTAAAGCCCTCAAAAATGCCAAAAATAGTAGCCCTTTTACTTTTGCTCAGGTAGTGGAGCAGTAGGTGCTTCTTACATCATAACTGCTGGGATACACATTCAAATAACTTGAAATTTTTCCAGTATATAGTTAAGATCTTACTGATCAATTATTAAGAGACCTCTTTGTAAAAAAAAGGTATTTTCATATCGATTTCAGTGCTACACATTAAGTCCGCGAGAGCAACAGCAAGCTGTTAATAGTAAATACCTTAATTATTTCTGACAAAGGAAAAATGATGGAAATTGTTACGAGGTGTATAACTGATTTAAGGTGATTAAAATGTACATGATAAATTTAATAATATTAATAAAATGGGTATTGATATTATCATGTCACCATATTTCGATAAATAATTATAGTATGGATATAAATAACAAAATTCAAACCAACAATGTGAACAACATAATTGTAATGTACTTAATTAGTTAAGCTCAAGGTATATTGGTTTTGAATAATCCTTGAAACTATTAAAATGTAATTATATATAATCGATATTGAAGCCTTACTTTGATAGGTATAAATCTTCTAAGGCGGAGAATTTTACCTTAATTTTTATAGTTTATGTATAACCTTTAAATAATCTTTTGTTATAACAGGTTAAGTTTTCCTATTTATTATTATAAGGCTAGTTGCTGAATTCTAGAATTAAGTAACAATATTGTCATATTATGAAATAATTATGTGAAAATAATTGAATTGGGACCATTATAGTAATAAGTAAATAATTTCTTTAGAGCAACCCCTCTTAAAGATACAAAGAAATTTTTACTAAGATTATTAAAATTCAAACTGAGGATTAGCTAATTGTAATAATTTAGTTTAAGTATTTCTATTACCCCCAAAGATTCATTCCTATTATTGAATTAGAGTATTGGGTTGCAACAACTTCCTATTAAATAATTATCGTTAATTACTTAGTTGAAAAACTAAATGTTTAACTTGTGGCTAGATATCCTTGTGATCTAATTAGCTATGACTATTGATAAGTGATTAGCAGTGAAGAGTTAACTTATATGTGATTTAAAGTCATAAGGTATAAGAACACTTTACTATAAAGCTAAATACTGGACTTTAAAAACATGTTTATAGAATGTCTTTTATAGGAATATGTCGATGATAATCTTGCACTCAGTTATATACAAGTACGTACAAACGTAATGTATCAACCTAATAGGCTATGAATAGCAGTAATGCATGATAATGAGATATAAATGAACATGGACTTAAAATTTTAATAAATAGAAGATAAATTATTATAAAGTACTACTATATGAAGGAATAATTGACATGATATAATATGACCTTACTTATATATATGATGTGTCATATTGTAAAGCTTTAAGAATGAGGCATGTTTTATGATAAGCACATGAACAAGTATGATACATTACTTAATTAACATAGCATGATTATGCTAATATGTGATATCTAATGATAGCATGTTAAAATTATTTGAATCATTATATGAACTTTAAATATATAATTATGCCATAACAACAATATACATATCCTATGATTATATATGTGCAAATTGAATCGTATAAGTGCAAGCATGATATATGAAAAGAGAATTAAATAGAGTATTACTTGTTATTAGAGTTCAATTGTGGATAGATAGGAGCCTATAGGAATATTGCAGCTGCCACTTTCGACCTTTTAGGTCTAAAGTACAGTTGATCCAATTGGATCATACACAACCCCATTTGGGTTATTTGTTGACCCTGTTTGGGTTATTAACCGGTCCACCCTACAGTTGACCCTGTTTGGGTTCATATTTTTGATATCTTCCGATATCCACCGTCTGATACCCTTGGGTATCCACCTTTAGAACTTATGCAGGCTAAGTTACAGTATAATTACATCATAGTCTATTTTTGTACAGTAAGACATATGTTTATGGAATATCATGTTTAACTGGGTTTTATTAATACATGTATTATATTTATGCATATACTTATATATAAGTATGTAGATCAATATATGAAAAATAGAAATTTATAGATGCTAAATTGAATGTAGGATTACATTGCTAATTGAAAACATTATATTTTTAAACTATAGGTATAGTGTAAGCATTAAAGTATAATTAACCTGTATTATTGATGGTGCTCATGATTGGTTTTAATCATAGAAATTGTTCCACGAGTTTAAATGTATAGAATATACCAAGAAATTATATGATATATGTATGTTAAATGAATTGTTGAGCTATGATAATTCATTGTTTTCATATATATACAATGTGTTGTGACTAAGAGTATAATCATGGTATTCTCATGATAAATCTATATTTCATTTGCTGCATTTTGAGTGTATGTATCGATGACTGCTGTGAGCAGTTGTTCACATACTTTTGTTCCCCACTAAGCTTTATAGCTTAGCACGGGTGTTTTATCCATGTAGGTTGCCATAAAAGATTGTATTCGCCGGGGTTATATCTGCAGTGGGATGGCCAACACGAGAGAGAACCACAAGTATAGCTAATGATGTTGAATTGCATTATGTTTATCCATGAAGTTTTGTACCTATGTGTATTAGTTGTGAAGTTTGTATTGATCAAAGAAACTTAGTTACATGTAAAAATTTTACTGTATAATATATATGTTGTTTTTTTAAAATTAAAAAAAATTAGACTTAAAAATGCAGCTAAATGAGTTTAATATTTCAGGTTAAGGTTTTTCAGTTAAATACAGGTTTAGGATGTTACATAATTCTTAGTCCATTGTTCCCGGTAATTTTCCAAATTCAAAACATCAATTTTGTCCCTGAAAATTTCTAGGAGTAGCCATCAATATTTTGACCATAAATCCCAATCTATAGTTCCAACTTGAATGATTTTTAATTCATTGAAAAGCGAAGACATAGGGAACAAATGTCTAGAAGACACTTAATCAAGAAAGTATCATCTTCGGGCCTAAAAATGGCAAAATATTTTGAGTTAGAGGTTAGTTGGCCGAGAACAGAGGAAAAAGTCAATGGAAAAGTCAACATTATTGACTCACGGGTCAAGCCTGTGAGTCACATGTTGACTCACTAGCCAAGCCCCTTAACTCACAGGTTAAGCCCGTGAGTCATGGTCTGTGACTCACTTTTTCAGATGCAATTTACACCCGAAAAAGGGGAAAAAGGAAACAAATAAAATAAAAATAATTTTTTCATATATATCCCATATTTGGGATAATTAATTGGGATTTGAACCCAATTAAAAGGGGGACCTTATCTTCTCTTTGGGGGGACTCAAACGTTTCACATTACTACTCCTCCCTCTCTTCTTCTTCTTCTTCTTCTTCTTCTTCTTCTTCTTCTTCTCTCTTTAATGAAAAATCAAAATTTTAACTTCAAAAATTCGAAAAAAAATCACAAAAAAGTGAGAAAAAACCATAGTAATATTCTCGAGCACTAAAACCGACAATTTTAAATAACTAGTTTTTAATTGATCTTGTAAATAATATTTTTAAGTTTGTTGCTTTATTAATTTTGCAGATCCACCTTGATACATTATTAATTTCATATATTTTTAATTAATTGTTAAGTAATTATAAATTTGCTAACTAATTTTGTCCATTAATTTTATTAGTTAATAAATTAATCATTTTATTATATAATTTAGTGTATATTTGTTAAGTTTATTTTATTAATTTATTGTTAGTTATTTGTTCTACCATATTAATAGGCTAATTAATGATTTTATTGTTAATTTGTTAAATATTTTAATTTGATCTTTTTAATTATTTACTTGTTATTCTTGTGTAATTTATTATATAATTTATTATACGTGTTAATTGAGATGTTTTTGGGGTTAAAAAATGGTTTTGCCTTAGTTCCTGTATAAGTACTCTCATCAGGTCCTTTAGTGACCCATGCTTATTCCCATCGCTGAAGGGTTTTTTTTTTAAATTCCATTTGTTGCTTCTTTAGACCTTTAGCGACAGGAGTTTATGGTAACAGTCAAAATCTTCAATCGCTAAAAGTTCTAGTCAACCAACCCTCTTTGTCACTCACTATTCTCATGCCTCGCTTCCTTTTTTTTGTCTTTTGAATTGACCAAAACCCTTTTAACAATTGTGTTTTGTTTTCTTTTTGTTATTTAAATTAATTATGTTGTTAATTGTGAATTTATTATTATCATCATCATTTTGTTATATTTATTAATATTGCATTAACATAATTATGATTATTATTGATATTTTATTAATTTTCTTTTTATCATTAATTTTAATATTGGTAATTATTTTATTATTATGATAATTTTTTTATTATTAATTTGTGTAAATTTTATTATTGTAAATATTGCTATTATTAATATTTTTATTATTTTAATGATAATAGTTATAATTATTATTTTTTAATAATATAATTAATATTATTATTTTAGTTTTATTGTCATTTTTCTCATTACATACTAATGATCTTTTCTTGTCATATTTTTATATGTGCAACTCCCTTCTGGATTGGGTCAAAGAATATGGTGATGTAGGATAGTTTTAAGATTTATTTTCTTGTTTATTTATTTTTGAGCCTGTAATATTTTTCATACCTTTTATTTAATTATCTGTAGTAGCTAGTAAAAATAGTTTTTTTACACTCTTTAATTAAAAATTACACGAAAATATTTTCTACCTAATTAATTAGATTTTTATCATAAAATGGACCAATATCCTATTTTATTTCAAAAATCACATCCAAAAATTTTATAAATATGCATGAATTAACCAATGTTTTCAATTCAATTAATAGCCCGATTTATGCATATTTTACTTATATTATTATTTTTCATTTTTTTTAAATAAATATTTTCATTCGAACAATGAGTTAAAAACCACCCAAATGATTTACATAAATTTGAGTGGTCTTTTCCTATAATAAAGGGACCGATGTCCCGATTTTCACCCATAAAATAACATATAAATTAAGTATTTTTATTCATAAATACAAAAAATTTTATATTTAAAATTGACTAACATAATTCCTTTTTGCAAAATCACGTAGGATAAATTATTCCATTTTTATCCAAAATACACTAAAAAATGCTTGCCATTTGTAAATGTGCATATGAGGACCAATGTCCTCACCAAAAGAACTCAATCAATTACCTGATTTATGTATGATTCATTTTTACATTTATTATTGATAATTTTTAATTGCTTTCAATACTATGTGCTTTTAATGCTTTTCGTGCATGTTTTATCGCTTTCTTATATACTTGAATACGCCTTTATTTTTCTATGCATGATAACTCATGTGAGAGAAGAGATGAAATATATTAATTATTAAACTCATTTATATAACATTAATCAAGGGTATAAATAGGAGTGCAATCCGAACTCTCTCCAATTTTGATATAACAAGGTATAAAAAATCACTTTCCCAATGTTCTATTGGGTGGTGACTCCTAAATTTATCCCTTGTGAAGCTTTGCAGATGTCTCATAAGTTAGTTGTTAGTAAATAGATAGATACTCCAATGCACTATCTCATGCCTTTTAGAGGTCTGAGAGCATCGTTGTTGGACCGGATCCCTATCCATTTTGAACCAATAGGCTTCCATAAGTTAAACAAACCTTGATATAGTCTTGAACCCTAAAAGCAGCCTTTTTAGAGCAAATTAGATGCTTGTAGGGTTCGATGCGCATTACAATATATGCCTTCACGAGCAACATAGGCATCTTCACCATATACACCACAAGACTTCATGCAGATGATGGCAAATTTATTATACCAGAGACTACATGCCCTAACTCCTCCTCAACCACAACAAAAGCCACCACCTTAGCAATCTAACAAGCTAATACTAGAACAATTAAAAAAGCTTGGAGCAAAGGATTTTTATGCCCAAGAATAAGTAATTGTTATAGAAGTAAATGAGTTGTTAGATAAAATTAAAAGGCTATTTGAGATCATCCATAGTCCTCTAAAGGAAATGTTAGAAGGAGTTGTTGCTCGATTATAGGGCCTAACCTACTTCTGGTGAAATGTAGTGAGATGATACACACTAGTAGAGCAATTAACCTAGGACTTTTTCCTTCAACAAGTCAGAGACAAATATGTTGGGAGAGAACATCGTTAGGCCATGGAGAAAGCATTTTGGTAATTATGTTAGGGTAGCCTCACAGTCTAGGAATATGATAGAGAATTCAAATGACTCGATGTTTACATGAAAGATTACCAAATACCACCTATAAATATGTGCCAACTGTTCGAAAGATGACTTCACATTGAAATTAAAAAAGCATTAGCAGCTTACAAATATACTAATAGAAGAGCTTTAGCTGAAGCAACTATAAAGATAGAAGCAATTGAAGCTTGAAAAACTAGGAGACATGTTAGGTCCTAGAAAAGAAGGATACCATTCACAGGGACATCCAGTAAATCTAATAAGAAACCTAAGAGTTCTGTGACTCCTCCACAGGTTCCACATTAGCTCCAGCACCCAGCTAAAAGTCGACAGCATGAGTTACCCCACCTGTATCCTCAGTTACTAGTCCTCCAAAAAGCCCTAACAGATTTGATAATCCTAAATATCAACATTGTAGATGTTGAAATCCAGGTAAATGCTAAGTTACGGGTCGAAAAAGAACTTACAAAGGGATTATCCATATGCACAGAACACTTTATCAACTGTGCCTACCAGCATACCTACCATTGCAATACCTAGAGATCATGGTATTCCATATATCTATGTTAAGGAGATATTGATCCGATCCTTCGCATATTGTCACATCCAGGTAAGTTCAACTACGGACTGATCTATCATATGATGAGGAACCAATGATAATTCTGGCCAGAAAAACCATGCAGTTGAGGAACAAGAATAAATCCCATTTGTCAAAGTACTTTGGATATGGCATAATGTGAAAGAAGTGACATGGGAGCTAGAGGAAGTAAAAGAATAAATCCTAAATTAATTAAGTAAAATTAACTCTAGGGTAAAATAGTAATTTTACTTAAAGTGACAGTAGATGAAATTTTGTGTAGTTGTATCCACCACAAGTCAACCAAGTTGCTTAGCGTGTGGTTTGTTTTAACTATACGTAAGGACAGGTAAAGTGAAGGCTAGCGAAAATGAATAATGTGGCATGTACATACGAAGACTTGTTAGGACATGTAATTTTGTGTATATGTGTCTTATGTAACATAAAATTGGTATATGTATTATAGACTTGATGTATAAATTATGGAATGTAAATGAACATTAAACATTAGCCGATTGGATGAATTATATATGATGACATATATGTATTATGTGAATGTGATGTGGGCAGACATAGCAGTGTAATGTATGTAATTAAAGTTATTAGAGGTGGAGGTTGATCAATTGCAAGTTTGGATAGCATGATTTATAAGCTGTCATGCTACCGAAATTACTCTAAATGAATAGTAACCTAATGATATGTAATGGATATGAGAATCGAATCACTAATTTAGGCTATTAACTTATCTCACAAAAATTGGCAATGCAATGTTATAAATAGATAATAACATTAATAGTATCATACGATATAAAGAAGAATAAATTAACTTAGGGTGTAACATCTATCCTCTACTTTGAACATTAACTCACCTAGACACTTAGTGCACTAGCCTCCCAAAAGTTAGGGTTAACTGTAGACACTAGATCCTGATGAGGCTTTTGTCAGAGTTACCTAATAAAAAAGACTACTCTTTAAAAGATAAAGAATTGTGGATTCTAAAGTCTTTTTGTATTTGCAAAACTTTTCTAAAATTGTTTTGCAATGCTATATGCTTAGTTCGGGTGCTTAAAGAAAGCAAAATAGTTAAATAATGGAGAATATCCCTAAAAATGTACTTAAATGTCATTTTTATGCACTTTTTGCATTACACACCCGTACAAAAGCTTTGCACACCCATGTTATGCCTCAGCACTCCTTTGCAAAGATTTGCACACCTATGCAAATAGGGAATCTTTGCATTATTTGGCCCATTTGCCATCTTGGTTGCCTTTTTTGGGTTGCATTCCCATGCAAAGAGCTTTGCATGCCCATGGAAGCAAAAAGTACTAACTTCATAGGATCAAATTTCCAATTCGCCTAACCTACTTGATTTGCACACCTATGCAACTCTATTATAAATAGTTTTGGATGGAAAAATTTAAAAAAAGTTAGAAAAATCAATACAAAATAACTTTTTTCATCCAAATCTTCCAAAAATATTTATAAAGAATTCTTTTCCAACTTCTTTAACGCATAGAAAGATCCAAAATCTGATATCTTTTGATCCATTTAAGTAAGTACACTAGAGGTAATATAAAAAGTCTCCTATTTTTTATTTTAGTTTTAGATTTTATAAGATTTGTTCTTTTTTATTATTTAAATACTATAGATTTCATCTATTGGTCTATTTATTGTAATTTCTTTATTTTTACTAATTGTCATGTGGTGGAAATAAATAAAATTATTACATTATTATCCTTTTTTTGTTTATTTGTTTCATTTCTTTTGGATTTTTATTTTTGAAATCATTTTGAAGCATTTTACATGTCCTTTTTTTTATAATTTTTTTGACCTATTTGGTCAACAAGGACATTGCTTAAAAGGAAAGAAAAATTCACACACAAGACTGTATGTAAGGGCACAAATCACGTGATGCACATCCACGCATCACTTGATGCACACCCAAAAATGAAAATTTTCTTTTCTTTTAAACTGGTTGAGTCGACCGTATGTCATTCAATACACACCTGTGCATTCCTTAACATATGCTCAAATTTTATTTTTTTCTTTTGTTTATTTTATTTTTATTTCATGTAATTTTAATTTATTCTTTGTTTATTATTATTATTGTTACTACTACTGCTGCTTTTAGTATTGTCATCTTGTCACAAATAATCCATTTGTTAGCATAGCTAGGTGAGCGAAATAGGTAAGTCCATGCAGATTTCCCTTCTTTTACTATGAAAAGACCTTTTTCAATTGCTAAATGAAAATGCCATAAAATATTTATATTAAATAATCTGGACTTTCTTTTTAATAAACCAAACCAATGTCCTATTTTTTGCCCTAAAGATCATATGTAATATCCAATTTGTAACAAAGTAAAAGATTTTGTACATAATTAAATAATATAGGATGTTTTGTAATAAAACTTGGACTATCAAGTTCATGTCTTAAAAAGCTCAATAATGAAACACTTTTTTTATAAATTCGTATGCAATGACCAATGTCCTCATCAAAAAAATCACAAAGAATCAACCGATTTATGGATGTTTAACTCGTTAATGACCTTGTGCTTTATGCCATGATTTACCGCTTTCCTATGTGTTTGGGTGCAACTTTAATTTATTAGTTATGATCTTGCATGTAAGAGAAGAGATAACACAAATAATAGAAAAGAGATAACACAAATAATAGAAAAGAGATAACACAAATAAACTAAAAGCCATTATGTCAAATATTTCAAAGGTATAAATAATTTTGAAGTTCAAAACTCTCTAGATTTTGGCCTCAGAAAGTAGGAAGTCTACTTCCTAATATTTTATTGGGTGGCAACTCCTTGCATTGTCCCTATGATGCCCAATAAAGACAGTTCTTGATGATCGATCATTAATGATGGAATAAGGACACCTCAAGATGATGTTTAATGTATTTATAAGGCTCGAGACTTGGTGAATCGGGTTGAGTTCTTTTATCATTGAAAAGTGACTGACCGACACGAGCATAGAAATCTTAACCTATCCGGGCCCTAAAAGCAGAACCGAGTTTCAAATGCGAGGGTGAGGTGATTCATGACTCAAAGGTTGCTTGGGGAAACAGATGACAAGTTTGGACATCATTGCTTGACGAACAAAATGGGCCAAAGGTTTTCGAAGGGACAAAGGTGTGCATCATAAAAATATAAAGAAGAATTGCTTTTATTAATAACAAGAGTTATAAATATAGAAAAATCATCTCTAATTACATAGGTTCTAAGGCATAACACTAACATAGTTTTATGACCTAAACAAATAAAGGAAAAAAGGAGGAAGAATATAACAATTATAACAAAAAGAGATTGAGAATTCTAAGGTTAAGGCAGAGGAGAAGAAGAGGGAGTTAAGTCAATTTAACAAAGTATCAAGAAAAAGATTGGGGAAGATGACTTACTTTATATACAAGGTTCAAGAATATAATGCAAAAGGCCACCAAAAAAACCTGTAAGCTAAGTCTATAAACTCTCGCAAAAGTAAAAAATGTGAATTTAGTGAAACCTTATATAAAATTTATAATAGCTTCCTTTGACATGAATTTTATTTTCACAAGTTGTTATGGGTGTTAATATTGATGAACATGTTGCTAAAGAGACAAATTAAACACCATAAAATGCATGTAATTTTTGAAATGATTATGTATCATATATGTTGATATTGAATTGTTATTAAATGAATTTTACAAATTGATGGGAATTCTGTTGTTACTGATGTATGTAATAAATCTTGGATTTGGACAAACAAACCAAGAGTCAAATGTGGTTACTTTACAAGATCTCTCATTTTAAGTTTGTTGCATTGCAACTTAGTAGCTAAATACCAAGAAGCATGTACTTGTTGATCTCTCATTTGCTACACAATATGTACACTTGTTGATAACAATAGAGGAGCATCCATGGTTACCAAGAAGGTAAGGATTGTTATATCAAAGTTCATGGGTGAGACTATTATACATAGTAATAAAAGATGAAACCAAGGAAGGATGAATTTAAGTTACCTGTTGTTAAGTCTAAATATCAATATTTTGTCATTTGTTGGCTTTTAGTTGAAAAAGACAAGTTTATTGGCTTCAAACCTTTATTTTGTCATCACTAATATAAACCTCAAGCATTGATTTCCCATCATTATTAATCATGGTGAGATTATTTATATTGTTACCCTACATGACCTATTGTTCAATTTAATATAGGATTTATCATATGCACTAAATATTGTTCATAAATGAGATTATATATCCAAACGTTATGAATGTATTATTAATAACACTAATTCTTTTTTGCAAATAATATGACATTCGAGAGATAACATTTATTCCATTAAGAATAAAAAATAAGGAACTTTGTCATTGCATCCAAAACACTAGTATAAAGCATAAACAAACATGCACTAATCGAAGTTGTACATTAGAATAGCAACAACAAATAGAACTATTACAGTCTTCATCCATCATGCATGCCACCTCAGAATTTTAAATTCCCTTTCATTAGCATTAAGCTTTCTCAAAAGACTATATAATGACATGTGTTGGTCTTGTTGTCATCTCTTCCTAATACCATTTAAAGAAGTTACAATCACTATATATGGTTCTAGATCCATAGGAAGAAAGTATGCTACCAAATTAACTCTTTTCTAGTTATCATGAACCATTACCATTAAACTTCAAACAAACCCATGAATCATGAAATCTATTCCCATACCTTGTAATCTTTACAGTTATACAACCTTTGGCTTGGGTTAGATGGGGTCCAAGATGTCAACATTTGGGCACGATGTCCACAATGGCATTTGACATAATGGTGCCTCGCAGAAGAAGAGCTACCATTTGATTTTCCATTTTTCACTAAACATGTGAAGAAGAAACTAATTTTTTTTTGTGTTTTTACTTTTCAAATGCTGGAGTAAGAAAAAGGTGAAGAGGGTACCTTTAAACCTAGGTGAACTCTGGCTGCGACTTTATAACTAAGGGTGCATTGTTTATGCTTTATTTCCATCATTTTAGTTTTTTTTTAAATTGTTTGACAAAACTAATTTATTTTCTTTTTCTTAATTAAAATAATTTATTTTTACATTATCCAAAAAATGTCAATTCTTATATCTTAAAATTTTTGTTTCTTTTTATCTTTGCCATATATCAATTAAGGCCGTATTTTTTTTTGTTAAAAAATTGACTTTCTTTATTTTGACAGCCATTACTATCGTCACTACTACCACCACTCCCACCCTTGCTATTCCACAAATATATATATCAAAACCATTATAATATACATATATAATTAAAAAATATGATATCGTTTTTAAATATATAAAATAGTTTTAAAAAAAATAAAAAATTAAAAATAATTATTAAATTATAAAAATTACAAATAAAAAAATTACAATTTTGCTAAATGTACCTAAAGTGAGGGACATATTTTTTGTGTGTCATTTATTCTGCCATGTCACATAATGATATGTCAATATAGCTGTTGAACTGCTACTTGGCAGCACACTTGGGGCAACTTAATTTATGGGTGCAGCACGTTCCATTCTTTTTGTGCAATGATTGTGCAAGTTAAAATAATCATTTTTCTCACAACTGATTGAATGACTCCTATAAGAACTGGTAAAATATTCTATTGGGTTTGGGGTTAGCTACAAAGTCATTCGATAATAGGATATTGAAACTTGCTATGTTGTTGTGGTTCTTATGATGTTACCTCTTAGAATCGAAAAGCCGAGCATGTAGATTAGTGATGCCCATGTATACATATATTTGTATGTACAGAATTTGATACATAAGAATATGTCTATATGTAGGTAGATCTAGTTAATTAACTTAGACTATTATCATTATTATTATCGATATAAGTCTCCTATGAGTATAATTTGATTAAAATATATGTGAATGTTGAGTAATTCACAACTTAATTAGTCAGTGAATTACATGAAATAAGGAAATCAACTTGTTGTATATGATTTTAAGTGCTATATGAATATGTGTAAGACAATTATGAAATTGATGAGTAAAGGAATTTAATAAATAACTAGATATGGAATATAACGTTAAATGTGATTGCTAAATATTTTGAAATGCCCTGAATTTATCACATATTATTTATCATAGAAAAAATGTATGTTTAATGTTTTATTTCTTTAAGTGCACGTGATTACCTCGATGACTTTCGAATGAGGTTGTCTATATGTTGTTTTTTCCACTAAACTTTATTGCTTAGCATAAGTTTTTATTATTGTAGGTTATCGAGATAGGCCTTCTTCTCAGGGATGATATCTGCAGCGGGACGACCAACATAAATCATAGAAGAGTTTATTTTTTAAGTCTTGATTATGAGGATTTATGGTTTATAAGATCATATTTGTACTAAGATTTTTGTACAATGTAGATGTTCTTATATAGAATGAAAGTTTGTAAATGTAAAGAGATGTTGCTATAAGTTAGTTTTGATATGGTATTTAATGCATTTAATGCCACAGTTTATTTGAATTTGTACTAAAAATTAAAAGAGTTATGGTTCAGTGGTTGCTTCATAGGTAACTTAGAGATTAATTTGTTAAGTAAAAATTTATTATATGGTTATTGTTTGATTATACAATAAGGGTGTTACATTGGTGGACTCTTCAAATTTGCTTCTCTGCTACTTTATTCATTGAGGGACGATCACTGGGCTTCATTTGTATGCACCACAATGCCGCAAAGAAGTCTTATTAGGATGATTGCTCTTGTGTAGGAAAACTAAAGCATTCCTAAAGCCATAGAACTTTGGATATTTTTAATAAACTATGCTTATAAGATGTGTAATCAAAGCATACCAAATGATCTTTAGTATGAACCACTGTTCTACTACATAAAGAGAAAAGGGAAAATCAAAGTTGTTAGTAAGATGGTTCGGATAAAAAACTATCTGAGATGCTTAGAGGATAACAATATTGGCTTTAAGATTTTCTTTACTAACAAGTTAAAACATGTAAACAGAACTAATGTATAATATTACTAATTTCTATCTTCATCTATGTTTGTGCGTTTTGAAAAATCCTAAAAGAAAGTAATTTCTCCCACCATAATTTTACTCCTATCAAATGCATAGATACCGTCTCATATTCCTAATTTATCCTTAGAAACAAAGAAGGATAACATTCGAAAAGCAAGGATAACATTCGAAAAGCATAAATAAGATGGAATCAAGAATGAAATTTACCAAGAAGTAGGTCTTCTAAGAAGTTGAAAAAGTTTAAACATACAATGATTGAAAATAAGATGACATAAACCTAATAATTACATATTTATATAGATCCTACTCATTGCTTTAGGGAAATGTTGCAGTTCATTGTAAAAATAATACTATTTACTATATAAATAAGACAAATGCTATTAATGATAGAAATAATGCTGTAGCAAAATTTGGAAAAAAAAGGCAAGAATTTCTATGGAAAAATGATAGAGGCGAGAGGGTTTGATCAAATAAAATTTCAATTATGGGAATTATAGCAACTAATCAATTTATTTGTATCAACTATGGTAGCTGAAGAGAAGCAAATCTGTATGAAAAAAAAGAAGTTTTATGTACCACCTGAGCAATGAGGCGGGTTCAAGCCATTTACAAGATAAAAAAGTTCATTTCCATTGCAACAAGTTACGCAGGAAATTTTATTCCACCAAATCTTAAACCCATAAACCAGATCATCATGAATTTGTAAGAACGACCTATCCCTCCCAAACCTAGGAATCAAACAAATATGTCTAAAATTTTAAAAATAAAAAGCAAGATTTGGTTTTTGGGTTGCAGGGGAAGAACTCGAGAAAGAAAGAGGAAAAAGAGGAATGTTTTTTTAATCTTGGTTTTTCTTTTAAAATTGTTTTACCACATGAGATTTCACTTTTTTTTAATTAATGTTAACTAAGAAAAATATTACCACGTGGGTACTGATGTATCGCATCTCTATTAGCTACTGTTAACTCCATTTGCCAGCTGGAATTTTCATCCTAAATGAGGGCATTTTTCAATAATTAATATGACTTTATGGGTATAAATCAATCAAAAAAAAGTTGGAAGGCATTTTAATCCTAAAAAACCCTTTATCCCTCAAATCTAATACATTGTATTATGTTTTTGCTCAAAACTAAAAAATATGAATATATAAGCAAATTTAATTACATTGTATTCACTTTTAATAAATCTAGTACACTATATTCATGTTTTGCTCAATATGACTATAATTTTTTCAGTTTTGCCAAATTTAATACACTATATTCAACTTAATAAAACTTAATCCACTATATTCGATTTTGCGCAAACTAAATATAGTGTTTTAAGCTTTGCCAAAGTTAATACACTATATTTACTTTAATAAAATCTAATACACTATGTTCAGTTTTTTTTCTCAAAACTAAAAAATATGAATATATATTTACCAAGTATTTAAAAAATATATAAAAAAAATTCAATTTTGCCAAAACTAATGCATTATATTTAGTTTTGCCAAAATTAAAACACTATATTCACTTTAATAAAACCTAACATGTTATGTTCATTTTTTGTTTAAATCTAAAAAATATGAATACATAAAAAATTTAATCACTTCTTTGCCAAAATTTTTTAAAAATATATAAAAAAATTTAGTTTTGGCAAAATTAATATACTATATAAAGTTTAATAAAAACCAAATACATTATATTCAATTTTTTTCAAACTAAGTATAGTGTATTCAATTTTGCAAAAATTAATATACTATATTCACTTTAATAAAATCTAATACACTATATTCAATTTTTATTTAAAATAAAGAAAAAATATGATTGTATAAAAAAATTAATTGCATATATAACTTTCCACAATAACAATATAAATCTACTTTATCCTTAGCCTTGTTTTTATAATTTCAACTCCTTGGTTATTTGGCTGGTGGCTTGAACTCTTAGCTCAACCATTATCTACTTGTGCATGTTGTCTTAAACATTATAGCTGTAAACTTCCAACAAATATTTATGCGCCTATCTTTTATGATCTAAGTTTTGCTCTGTATTTCACCGTATTGTGCTATGCTTTATTACCCTACCTAATGTGGAAATTGAAAAGAATACACAAAGACATAAAAACAAAAAAAAAAGAAAAAAACTATAAACAATCCGAACTATAAAAAAACCATTAAAAGAAAAAATATAATTTTAAATGGTCTACAAACCATTAACTCTTCAAGTGCTTTAAATAAATTAGAAGGTTTCAATCTAGCAAATCCTTATAAAAAATGATTATGCAGTAAAAGTGTAACACCTTAAATCTATTAACCTATTTCTATTTCATTTATGCTACATTAATAATGCATTTCTCTATTATCATGTCATTATATTAATTACCACATATTTATCATGTTACTCTTTATGATCTCATGCTCTAACTCTTATACACTATCGTACATATAATATACTATGATAGTTACTTCAGTTTATAAGCTCAAGCATATACTGTGTACTTACAAATGTGATCCTGATACAACTTAAGGTTCCATTCATATACATCATTATAAACATACTATCCTTAACACAAAAACTATACAAAATATCAAAAGATGAACTTCCTACATCAAATTCTTTTCAAACTTGTGTTGGTCTTCCTAATGCAAAAGTATGTCCTTTAACAGAAGTCATAACTGTTAAACTACACGAATAAACAACCAGTGCTAAGCTACAAAACTTAGTGGGGAACAAAAATCATGTGGATAACCTCTTTTAGAAGTCATTAAAGTAATGTATACACATAAAACATATTATTAAGCATAGAACTAATCATTTTGCATAATGATCATAACATCTCCATGTATTAATCAATCTCATACCCATTGTCAATTACTTATTAATATTTCGCTTAATTATTAGTTATTTTTTCTTAGAATTAACATTTCAATTAACGATTCTAGGTAGTAATTAATCTCATATAATTATTATATACAATGCCAATTACTTCTAAGAATCCATTTAATTATTTATTCTTAGGAATATTCATACACATTAAACATACTTTAAGAATTTCTATAGTTAACTTCGAGTTGGACACATTGGCTTACTAATCTTTCTAGAATGCATTAGAATATAATTCTCAATTCATAAAAATGCCTATTTATAAGTTATAGTACTATTAAATTAATAAACTAGGTCCATATACATAAATAAATACTAATAATTCCCATGTTAATAAATATGTGTATCATATTCCATGTATCAAGGCATGTGTTAACAATTTTAATTAATTCGAAATTCTTATTATCCTATCTAATTTTTTTCTTTGGTTACAGTTTTAATTTCTTAATGTATTGAAATATTAATTTACTTCCATCTCAACCATATATTAAATACCCATGCTGTGAGTTCATCATTTATTTATGTTTACATGTATGAAGTCACACATAACATTACTCAATGTTAAGTTAGAAAAGTGTGTATATAAGCGATACATACTAGCTAATAAAACTTTTATAAAACATCATATTGTGCAATATGAATACATATATCTTATACTCTATGTATAAGAATCATTTTGAAATTACTTCAATGCATTCATAACTATAACATTCGAAAGATCACATAAGTCATTTAGCAATGTTAGGCAAGTAATCATGTAATCTATATAAAACATTTTTTCATCAATATGATTAATGATAAACAACCATAGGGCACAAATTAATTATGCATATAACTTATAATCCTAATGAATACATGCAATATTAAATTGCTACCTTTATATCTAAAATGCAACAATATCTTATATCTTGTTTTCATATAAAAAAATATGAAGATCACCTCAAGAGTTATCATGCTTCTTTATCTTATAATTTTATATAATGCTTTTCTTCACTTTATATTAAGCCTGCATCTTTCTAAAAAAGTTGATAATAGGTGATGCATATGGTACCCAAAAGGTACCATAAGGATGCCCGAAGGTATCAAACATAAAGATCCAAACAGGATTAAATATGTGTTAGAGAGTATGTCCTAGAGCCCATGTAATAGGGATGTATTTCATATGTATGAATTCATATTATTAATTAAAGGCATCATTTATTTATTAATGCTATGTTTAAATACATGAGTTTGTATATTTAAATTAATAAATGAAGTCATAGATATTATAAACATAGTGCAAAGGCAATCATGAAAGTTTTCATGATATGAGATGTCTATTACATGCAAATGTGTTAATATATAAATATCTCTAGTCATTGAATTAATAAGATAGGGCATTGTTAATTCGAACAGACTAGCACATGTTATGCTTCTTGAATGGTACAAACAGTGGTTCTCATAACTGTGATTATGGAAGATTATCAAAGCTAACATGTGGATGCTTGTTAGAAGAATAAGTTCATTAGAGACCTGCAAAGAGAATCCTCACATGGATATTAAATCTATGTCGGTGAGGAATCTCTTCATAGCGGTTGTGCAAGTATCTATGGACTTGAGATCACCAAAGTTATATTAAGTAGCAAGTGGTATATTTTGACTCCATAACTGATTACTTCCAACTAGGAGTGAACATAGTAAGGAGATTGGGTATATCATGACCTACTTGAAGATAGTTGAGTGATTGAAAAAGGATTCACCATCCCAGATTGGGTATAATAACTTTCAAATTACCTCAATGCATTAATAACTATAACATTCGAGAGATAACACTAATCATTTTGAAATGTTAGGCAAGTAATCATGTAATCTACATAAAACATATTTCCATCCTTGTAATTAATGATAAAAAATCATAGGGCGCAAATTCATTATACATATAAGTTATAATCCTAATAAATACATGCAATATTAAATTGCTACCATTACATATAAAATGCAACCTTATCTTATATCATCTTTTCATATAAAATAATATGAAGATCACCTCATCAGTTATCATGCTTCTTTATTTTAGAATTTTATATAATACTTTTTTCACTTTATAGTAAAGAAATGGATAATAGGTGTTATATATGGTACTCAAAGGTACAATAGGGATACTCGAAGGTATCAAACATTAGGATACCCAAAGGTATCAAACATATAAACTAAAATAGGATAAAAAATGTGGACTGATCAATCATATGGACCCAAATGGGGTAAAAGATATACTTATGGGTGCAAATAGGGTTGAACATATACTTATAGACCCAAACGGGGTTGAACATGTTGCAGTTACAATATACTCTTGTAGGCATGCCTATCTATCCACATCCTAGACATAGGCGCGGGCATAGTTAATCTCGTTACTCTAACTTTCTTTGCTTTTCTCTTTCCAATCATATATATACATATATGTATAGCTATGAGTATAATAATGTATCTTTGTTCATATACAACCATCAAATGAGCATGATATAATATGCATGTTTAAGCAATTATATTTTATACTTGTAATCCATATAAAGGCATGTATCTCATCATATACATATAAACTGATACTTTTTATTATGTTATCTTAAGTTTCTTCATTTGTAAGATATATGCACACATATATATATATTTCATGTTACTTCTAAGCCTACAGTATGATTCAGGATAATATTTTGAGTGTACTTATAATTCATGCATGCACAAGCTCTCTATTATCATACTTGTAAAAAATATTTTTAAGAACTATGAATATATGGTATCAAACATATATTTATATTTTCAATTCATAGGTGCATACCTTTACAATTCACTATATCCAATTCCCATGCATCTTTATATTTAAAATACATCATTACATGTTCATATTGGTTTAGTATGTTAAACATTTAAGATCAAGATATTACAACCAATAGAGTTATTCACATGTATGTGTCATTCCTATTCCAAAAATTGACACCCATTTATTTATGTTCATACTATATTCATCTCTATACATGCTTATATACACACACACACACATATAATCTCATATAATTTCTTAATTGTCTGTAACTATTGCCACTCTGTATTTATAAATAAAGATTTGGTAAACATAATGGTTAACATTCAAACTTTCTAGTTCATATAAATCAATTAAGTCTTGCTTATTAAGTTGCATGTCAAACAAACATATTATTTTAGGTTCCTATATGACTTTACATTATAATACTTCCTTTATTTCATGTGTTTCTAGTATATTTATAATCCTATTATCATTTGGAGTGCGATAAGAATCCCAAACGTGATAAAGATGGGACATAAGTGAAAGAAAAGATGAAGAAAGAAATAGAAGAAGGCAGCATGCTCGGTCATGAGCACGACAAAGTTAAAGAGTTCATCCCTCTATTTATGAAACTCAACAACATAGTCCAACAATTATCTTGCATGCAACCCATAACTCAATTATACTCATTTTTCTAGCAATGTACCGTTTACATTTATATTATTTCCTTACTTTTATACACCTTTAGGTTTCAATTCGAATTTAAAAATCAAATCAACACAAAAATTTCTGTAATATAGATTCACATGTTTATAGTAGAAATTATATCATTTTTTGCTAATTAATTTACCTTTCTAACTTCAACCTATGTCTCTTTTAACTTTAACTATCTTTTTAACCTCAAGCTATTTAGTTAAATCAAATAAACCTCCTTAAGATGAACACATGTAGAGATTTAATAAAATAATCTCCTATTATTTTAGCACTAGCATCTTTAATCTCCATCAAATCAAACCCATGCAAAGGTATAATTTCATATCTCATCACTATAACCATAACATCACCATAAAATGCATCCATCACACATTATATTAATATTTCAACACAATACAACCATATGCAAAATGAATGTTGTTACCATACCTGACATGCAGTCCCAAATCTTCCACCAGATCCCCTTATCTTAACTTTTTCTTCTTTTCCCACTTTCTTTGCTTGCTTTACTCCTTGAAGACACCCTTCACTATATTCTCCTTAAATGCATTAAAGAAGAAATTTGGGAATGTTCTTTGGGATGAAGAAGCTGAATTTCAATATAGAGGAGGGAAAAAGGTGAATATTTTAGATTTCAAAAAGAAAAAAGAAGTTGTTAAGTACAAATTTTAAAGAAAGATGAGGGAAAAGTGTTTTCTTTTCTTTTTCTTCTTGGAATGGCCAGCTCCAAGTCCTCAAAATCCCTCTTAAATAAAAGCTTTCCATGGGGCCTTTTAGGGAAGATGGCATCATGCAAGGCCCACAAGATAAGTGTTTTATAATCCCTTCATTTTTCTCATTTTACAAATGTACCCCAAGTTGTTTTTCTTTTATTGCAATTGACCTATTAATTAAAGTTTTGTTCCAAATACACTCAAAGTAAAATAACTATTTTATGCTCTTGCACATAAAACAATTAGTCCTTAAGTCTTAACTTGTAATACATCATCTAATTATGTTTAACTAAACCTTATTACAATAAAATACCTAAGAATTGTCTTTAGGCCTATTTTGTGTCCTTACAAAAAGCCTCAACATATATACTTCCAATGGAAACCGATCATTTTAACTTGCATTATTAATTTTTACAAATATAAAAACTAATAATTTATTTAATAAAAACTATAAATGTTGTTAACTCCATGTTTCAAAGAACATATTAGTCAAAAAGAATATATATATATATATATATATATATATATATATATATATATATATATATATATATCAAACTTAATATGTTTTGAGAACTTCATTTTTAAGATTATTTATGTATGTACTTTTATTTTAAAAATAATATTTACCTGTATAGTTGAAATACACTTTTAAGTTGATAAGCATCTAAAATCATCACATATAATCGATACTTATATTTTTCTCTTTGTGGACATTAATTTCAAACTCAATGTTTTGAATTTGCCAATAAAATATCAAATTAAATATTGACAAAGATCACCAAAGTAAATATCGACAAAATTATATATTAAATTTTGCTCACTATGAATACAATATATTTAGCTTTGCCAAAATCTAATATCCTATATTCAATTTTTCTCAAAGTTAATACAATTTATTTAGTTTTACTCAAATTTTATACATTGCATTTAGTTTTGCTTAAAGTTAATACAACTGCATAAACTTAATACACTATATTTAATTTTGCTCAAAATGAATAAAATATATTCAGTTTTGCCAAAATCTAATACTCTGTATTCAGTTTTGCTAAAGTTAATTTACTTTAATAAGACCTAATACAATTTATTTTTTTAATGCAAACTTAATGTATTATATTCATTTTTTGCTCAGACCTAAAAAATATGAATATATAAAAAAATTAATTATATTGTATTCACTTTTAACAAAATTGAATATAATGTATTCAGTTTTGCTAAAGTTAATACACTATATTCACTTTAATAAAACTTAATACAATATATTGTATTTTTTTTTTCTAAAACCTAATACATTGTATTCAGTTTTTGTTAAATAAGGATTGAAATAATCAGACCTTTAACTTAACAGCCAAAAAGTAATGCTATAAGGAGTACTAGAATAGACCATAAATATTGCTATGGAGAGTACTTTCATCTTCAATAATCCCCAAAAATTAAAAATCCCTAAATTTTTAATTAATGGAATTACCTTAGCTTATTGGAAAAAATGAAGGAGCGAACGTTGATGGTAGCTGAAGGCTCGCCAGGGAAAAACCAATTTAAATAGAGGAAAGTTTCCATCTCTAGGAGTCCAATGGAGTAGTTCACATATGGAATGGAGACCAAAGATGGCCTAGATCATGCTCAAAATTCTGGTTATTCACATTAATTTTGATGAGTGATGATCATTGATAGGGTATTTTTTGATACATCTCGGCTTAAGGAGTCACCTAATAGTCATCATGTCATCAAACTTGAATAAATTTGGCCAAAAATTATGGCTAAAGTTTACTATTGGAGGAAAGAGAAAATGGCATTAAGAAGAAAAGTTACAGATTGATAGATTGTTGCTAATCTTGAAATCTATTAGTTCGCATTACAATTACTTATATAAGAAGTTTAGGTTGATAAAAATTGAACACTAAAAGTTAATAATTTGTATTTGAAGATAAAGGCAAATTAGAAAACAATTTATTAAAAAAAGGGTTATTTTTTAAAGTTAAAAGTGTAAAAATATAAAAATGATATTGTATAAAAAATAATTAAGTGTTTTTTAAAATAAAAGTTAAAAAGGGGTAAATAATGTAATTTCCTCTCTTTTTTAACTTAGTTAACTAATTCCATTTTGCCTAATTCACCTATTGTAGTCCTTTATAATTTTCAGGTATTGTATAGGAAAGAAAAAAATGTAAAGGGTTATTAAACATAATTAATTTAGAATATTAATTTTACATAAAAATTAAATCGGACCTTTTGTTTATGTTTATAGCCACATTCTTTGAAAATCCCTTTAATTCTCTTGTAGGACCTTTTTTTATTTTTATATATTTTATCCCAATATAACCCTTAATAATAATAATAATAATAATAATAATAATAATAATAATAATAATAATAATAATAATAATAATAATAATAACCCTTTTAATTATTTATTCTTATTGATAGGAACATATGCCTATAAATTACATGAAAAATAATAAATAAGAGGAAATATATTTACCTCATGTAGCGTAAAAACCTTTAAAAAAGCGAAAGCACGGGATCTTTATTTTTTATAACATTGATTAGGCCTTTAAGCACAACCTAATATGACGAGAAAAAAGATAGCAAATCCATGATCTAAAAGCCCCTTAGAGATGTAGAGAAAAAATAAAATGGGAGAACAAGATATTTTATCTATAGAGATTTACTAGAGTTATAACCCTAGTAAAACTCTTATTCTTTTTTGAATTAGGATTAAATAATCCTAATCTAATTAAGATAATTTTGAATAGAGTCATGGGTATACCCAAACTATATCCTCCTTCACTCACGTATGATAAAATAATTTCTAGTCAATATTTCTAGTCATACAGGCAGATAAACCGTGAAACCAACATACATCGAGTGCACTAGTGCTACACACCTATTAGGGATATATATCATCTCAACAAATAAGATCCTCCTTTTCACATATACTTAACCCTAGGTTGCCTTTTCAAATTCACTATTTTGACTCATGATCTCATAAAATAATTTTCATATTCACTATTGTGTTTTACTTATAGAAGCTACAATAGGTATATTGGTGAACCACAAAACTATTGAATGTGATCAAAACACTATCTTCCCTTTTTATTATATGCCATCCATTATGGTCCAACTCACTTTTCTAGCCACATTAAGGCACACTTCAAGGATAAATTAAGGGTTCTAAGGGTTGATATCTAATAGGGTCTCACACTAGGGAAATTTGAGATTGTTTACTTATAAAATTGATATCATTTAGTAACTTAAGCACATATGGTATGAAACTTGAATTATAGCATTTTTTTCCTTCCCTTTATGGAGTGCATGTCTTACAAAATGTATTTAACACCATACAAAAGCATAAGGTTTCAACACACCAAAGCATCGAACAATAGTCCACCTATATGGAAGTTATATTTAACTCAACACGGGATCACACATAATCCAAATTTAGATCTTAATCCAAAGCGTACAACCTAATGTATATCTTTATCTTGCACCTTAACAAGACTTATCTTGTAATTTATGCAAGATAACACTTTTATTTTGAACAAGCTCTCAAGTTTACCATATGTTTAAAATTTTGCCTCATCCTAGTCTTTGTCAACTCATTGGCAAACTAAGGTAAACACCTGTGTGAGTGGGTTACTTTTCTGTCTAACATGGTCAATCTCATAATCAATAACAGTAAATATTCACACTCATGTATTGCCAATGTGAACATAATTATTAATCATAAATAACAATGTTAAGGGATTACATAAGAGAATAATACAAATTAAATCTTATGCAAGCCTTGATATCTAATGTGTCTCTCAAACACATCTCTTGTTACATATTTATTTAATAGATTTGCTACCATATCTTATGTGAAAATGTGCTCTAAGTTCACTTCTCCTCGTGCAATAATATCTTTTGTTTAATGATACTTAATATCGATATGTTTAGTCTTACTATGAAAATTTTGATTTTTGATGTAAGCAATTGATGATTGACTGTCACTGGCTCTTCTAAAGTATTTACTCTTAAATAGTCCTATATACACGGTGATCCGAGGCAGCCTAAATCAGGATTACCCAAAAATAAGGGAATAGTGCATTTGTGATAATAGGTTGGATCTCAAAGCTCCAATTGTGAATTTGGATCTTAAAGCTCTGATTGTGAATTTCTTACATTTTCTCAAAGATTATAATAATTTTCCAAGTATTCTCAAGTGTTTTAGCAAAAGAGGCATAGAAACAAAGATTTAAACCTTTAGTGGTGTTAGATGCCCATCTATCAACTAAGGGGTGCTCGTTTGTGGTTCTATCTCTCCTCCATAGGTTGAATTAAGGGTATTTTAGGAATTCCAAGATTTTAGGCTGAGGGATGGGCACCTCTCATAGAGGGACACCTATCCATGGCTCGAAATCCAGAATTCCCACATTTTTAGAATTTAAAAATTTGAAAATATATTTCAAAAGGGATTTTTACGGGATTTTCCTCTAGATTTGGGAAGTTAGAGTTGGAATCCAACTCTAACTCTAACCTAAGTATTAAACCTAAAACCTTAGTGTGACATGCACCGGAGCTACCTTTCATTTTTGGTTAGGTTTCTAGAAGCCAACTTTTAGGATCTGAGTTTGGAGGAGGCTCGCTTAACACATAAATTGGCCACTTTACTATAAAGAGGGAACAAACCTAGTCTATGGTTAATGGTCAACCTATAAAGGCATCTACTAGTGGGCCCAAAAAGGTAAGTGTCATGGAGTTCCCACTTAATAGTACATCGAAAATTTTTTCTCAGGCTTTTGATGCCTAAATAGAGACTAGTGTTTGGGATGTCACTCTTATTAGATATCTTGGTTATTTGTTATTTTATAAATGAGTTTTGAAATTAACCCATTCTTTTCTCTCACATAATGCAAACAAGAGAATCAAAATAAACATCCCAACCATACAAGGAAAATGATAAATAAAATTCCTGCTTAAAAATTATTATAGAAGCAAATTGTCCCAAAGAAATAATACACAAAAAAAGAAAATAAATGGCTTACATAAAATGGGTCATAGATTATTTTGGGAACATTAGTTCCCTTAGGCATACTTATAAAAATAATCTATTACGTCTTGTGAATTTTTTTAGATCAAATTCGAACATTGGTCCATATTTGGAAAAAAATCCAATTAATTCAATGTAAAACATTTTAGTGTCTTTTAACTTATCATGTACAAAAATATTTTTTACTAACTATTAAATCCCTAAAAAATTATACATCCGAAAGGAAAATAAATGCATAAAGGCAAAATAAATAATTAATCATATAAAGCAATAAAAATAAAAAGAACCAGTTACAGACAACAAGTAACAGATCACTCCCTGGAGCACGACTTCCTATGTAAGAATTTAAAGAAACCTTACAACAGCCAAAAAAGTAAATACTCATAAAAACACCAAAAATAAAATGATAAGAGGTCAGTAAATAAATAATAAAAATAATTACAACATGAAAATAATATAGAGACAACCTGTACAGTGTGAAATTACATGAAATAATGCACAAGTATGATGAAAAATGATAAACATACACAAATATACATGAAATGCATCAAAAGTGAGTTGAAAAGTACCTAAGGATGGACAAAAACAATGAGGGATGGCCATATAAAGGAGTGAGGGACGGACAAAGAGAAGGAGATGAGACATCCTGTCACTCGGATGAGGGACAGGCATCTCTCACTATTTCTTCCCGTCTGTCACAACTGGACAAAATCAAAAAATGCAGAAAAATTAAAGAATGCAAAAAATTGATCGAAATGAGTTTCTAGCCTTAAAACATACATTTTTATGCCTTAAATCATACCAAAACATATTATAACAACAAATCACACATGAAATACATATAAAGCATGCATTTACATAATCAAAATAACAAAAAAAAAATCAAGCTTTAAATATAAAACAATGGAGGAAACTATATTCAGTACAGCATCAACATACAAATTTAGCTCAGATTCATAACTTAAAACATCCTAAATCAACATGCATAATATTCTAGTCATTATAAAAACCAAAGCATGCAAATATATATTAAAGAATCACATGATCATGACAATTAGGTTCTTGAGAGAGAAAGTAAAGAAAGGGTCTAGAATATTAAGCTTAAGAGATATTCTAACTCTATGAAGATGGTAGTCCAAATATCAACTCTAAATGGTGCTTATCATTATTATAAATCAAATCTAAAATTCATTTCTCTTGGTGTATTTTTAACAAAAGTTATTTAAAGCCCAAGAGTTAGAGAGAAAAAAACTTTTCTTTTTCTCTAATGGTGGCTCTTCAAAAAAATATAATTCCTTCTAAAACCCTAGATTTCTTATCTTTTTATACTTTAGGAAGATTTTTTGTTGAAAAATTTACTTAAATCACTATAAATTCGGTGGTAAAACCTCTGCAAATTCAAAATAAAATCTTAAAAATCAAAACTGCCATTTTTAAAAACTTAAAAAGTTAGGAAAACTAGACTTTGAGTGAGGGACTAGCATCCCTTAATGAAGGATGGCCATTCTTCACCACTATACCTTGGATTTGGCTAAAAAAACCCTCTAGATAGGCCTCAAAAGAGGGAGGTACCCACAGACGAGCACCCCTTAGGTGATAGGCGGCCATCTATCACCATTAAAGATCCAAAATGAGGCTTTTTGCACATTCCATTAAACCACTTAAAAACATTTGGAAATACTTTGGAAAATCGTAAAAAATCTTTGAGAAAAAGTGAGAAATTTATGACTAAAGCTTTGAAACCTGAACCTGTTGTTAGTAATATGTTATTTCCTCAGCATTAGGTAACCCCAATCTAGGCTACCTCAGGTCACAATATCTATAAATACTCCTAATTTTAGGGAGATAATGCACTGGTGCCAAAGTGAGATAAAATTAAGAGTAAATGAAAAAAATGCATACCAAAGACAGTGAATCTCTAACTGACTTATTGATTTAAAAGGCAGCGAGTCTCCAATTATCCAATTAGCACCTAAGGCATGCAAAATTGAGATAACAATAAAAGATTTTTCCTAATTAGCATTTCGGGCATGTAAAATTAGGGTTTAAGACTAACTCCATTGAAGGTGGTGAGTCTTTAGTTGTCTAATTAGCTCTTGGGGCATGTAGAATTGAGATAGAAAGAAATGATTTTACCTGACTAGCACCTGGGGCATGAAAAATAAAGGTTTGAGACTAACTTCATTAAAGGAGGTGAGTCTCCAATCATCCAATTAATGCTTAGGGCATATAAAATTGAGTTAACAACAAAAGATTTTACTTGAATTATACCTGGGGTGTGCAGAATCAGAGTTTGAAACTAGCTCTATTGAAGACAGTGAGTCTTTAGTTTTCTAATTAGTGCTTGAGGAATGCAAAATTGAGACGACAACAAAAGATTTTACTTGACTAGTGCATGGGGTATATAAAATCATGTTTTGAGACTAACTTTATTGAAGGCGATGATTCTCCAGTTGTCCAATTAGCGCCTGGGTATGTAGAATTGCAACAACAATAAAAGATTCAGATGCATCTAATTAGTGACTAGGGCATGTAGAATCGGGATTTGAGACTACCTATATTGAAGGCGATGAGTCTCCAATTGTCCAATTAGCGCTTAGGCCATGCATAATTGAGACAACAACAAAAGATTTTACCTTATTAGCACTTGGGGCAAGCAGAATTAAGGTTCGAGACTAACTCCATTGAAGGCAGCGAGTCCTCGGTTATTCAACTAGCACTTGGGGTATGCAAAATTGAGATAACTATAAAAGATTTAGATGCATTTGATTAGCACCTGAGGCATGCAGAATCAAGATGACTTGACTGGAATGTATTAGCATCTGGGGCATGCAGAATTAGTTTGATTGGATTAAATCTAATTAGCTTCTAAGGCATATAGAATTACATTTTTGAGACTAACTTCATTAAAGGTGATAAGTCTTTAGTTTTCCAATTAGCATATGGGGCATGCAGAATTAAGACAACAACAAAGGATTTAGATGTGTCGGATTAGTGCCTGGGGTATACAAAATCAAATTGAGTGGATTAAATCTAATTAGAGCTTAGGGCATGTAGAATAAAATTTGATTAGGTACGTCCAATTAGCGCTTGGAGCATGCAGAATCAACATGACTTAATCTGAGTTGATTAATGTCTGTCTATTTAGCTTGCAAAATCGAATAAGATTTGAGTAAGATTGGCATCAAATGTAGACTTACCTTTGTGTTGGTTGATTGTTTTTGGTGGGTGTATCATCCCCTTTTATATAATATTCACTAGGGAATTTTCTGGCCATTATATTTTGATTGGCACCATCATGGCATGCATATATAACTTCATATCTAAAGATATTCTCCTCGTATGATTTCTTTTATGGGAATTCTATCATGATTTGAATAACTATTGCTTGAAGTTGTCTTAAAAACATGAAATCCATTTGCATTTACCTTGCAAGAAATTATTCCTATGAATATGCATAGAGCAATTATTTACATGTAGCGTATGTGCAAAGTCCCTATGTACGATGTGTGTAAAGGGTTACTTTCCAAAAAATACCTCAAAATTTAAAGTAATTGCAACTTATCAAATATTTTAAACTAAAATTTTAGTCATCCATGAATAAGTTGAATGTATCACATTCTCAACTAGTTTAATCTTAACAAAAGAAATTAAAAGGTTATTCTCAATGAAAGAACATGAGAATAGGTTTGTTAATACAAATGTATATTGAATCAATATATAAGCACAATGCATACCAACCAATTTCTTTGTGTGCATTCTGAAGGCCAAAACATAGTTTTTTATCTTTTGAAAAAAAGGTTATAGATGCTAATTTGGGGATAAGATTTAACTCGAATGCAAAAAAGCATTTATGGCTTCCCATTTGAAGCTCAAGAAACACCATATGCCTCTTCTTACATGCCAAACCTTTTTAGAAGGTCATCTTTACTGGGTTGAATGAGATTGAATCTGGAATTAAAAGGTCATACCTTGGTTGTAACATTAGGTTTGGGTGAATGGTTATCAAATAAAGGTTAGGTCACTAGAGAAAAATGACCACTATGCTTTTTAATTGATGGGAGAACTATTCTTTACCCATTTTCTCATTATTCAAAGACATTTGGATTTGGCTCTAGTGATTAACTCAATGAGAACTGTTTAAGAACAATAACTTATGGTCTCCCTATCATTTTTCATTTTTTTCTTCTTTTTTTCTTATTGTTATGATGTCGACTTTAAGGGTTTCCCATTCACATCTTATTTCTTTTCGTTATTTTTTTCTTCTTTTTTTTGTTTTCTTTTCTCTTTCCTTCTTTTCTTTTATTTTCTTTTCATTTCATTTCATTTCTTTTCTCTTTCCTTTCTGTTCTTTTCTTTTTTTTCTTTTATATTTCCTTTCTTTCCTTTTATTTTCCTTCTTTTATTCTTTCCTCTTTTTTATAGGTTTATTTCATCAAAAAACCTCAATTCTTTACGAATAAAATTCATACAAAATTTTGGTAGAAATTTATCTCTCTTCATTTTTAAAATGTAAAATTGGCTTTTTCACAATAGTCATATTCCTAAGGGGAAGCCAAAAATTATTTTTGGTTATGGGTTATTTAAATATGTGTAATAATGAAATAAGCATGCATTCAGCATGCTTAAAATAAATGCTCAAAAGGTTGGCAAGCAATTATGAAATCAGGGTAGGAGAAAGCCATTTATAGAGTCATACAAAAAAGTGCTGGTTGAATCATTTTCTAGATTTTATCTCATCCTGGGATTCCTTAGATGGGTAATCAGAAAGGTTTTAGTGCTATTAGTGTGTTTTTCCTAATTCCCTCAATTGCAAAAAGTTTGTTTCAATTTTTAAAACTAGCTCGGAGTGCTCAAAGTTTAGAAACTGTATGATATAGCTAAGGTTTTTATGCAATTCAATAGATAAAGATAAAATATGATTGCCTTCTGTCCAGCTCATAATTGAATAAAGTACGGATTTCCCAAATTGAGATTAAACCCCTTCATAGTTGAGAATTACTAAGGTGAAGTAAAATTTCAAATTGAAAGTATATTTATGATAAGCATTTTATGTCAAAAATTTGGAAATTGCTTGGCAAGGCAAGTTGAGCTTAAGGCATGAATTACTTAAATAAGAATACTTCCTACATTAGGAAAGGGATAGTGTTATGGTGATCATGATCATTTTAAATGTATTAAAGAGACAGTGGTCCTTGGGTTTGCATTCAGAGAAGAGTGGCGATCCTCAAATTTGAAACTAGCAAAAATGATTATGTTATAATCTTGGGACATAATTTGATAAGATAAATTAGGCTTAAGGCCCAAAGCTATTTTAATAAAGGTAATTCCTAAGATTGGCTAACAGATGACATTGCAACAATCATTCTAAATGAATTGGAGAGGCAACAATCCTCGAATTGTTCACAAGAAAGGGACAATAGTATGGTTATTTTTGAATGCATCAAGGAAGTGATGATCCTTATTCCTTGACAATTAAAAGAATAGTATGTTAAAACCATAGGCCTAATATGGGAAGATAAATTAAGCTAGAAACGCTTTCTGAAATTAGGAAAAGGATGACATTGTGGCCATCTCGAATGCACCAAGGAGGTGATGATCCTCAGACCCCTATAAAAGAAAATTATGTTAGAATCTTAGCAAAAATATACTAAGTGAGGAATAAATCTAAAATTGGCAAAATAATGGTGCTGCGATGGCCATTGTATTGATGCGAGGAATTTTGAAACTTTCAGATTTTGCAGTGAAGGCTTAGGAGAATTACTAAAAGAAGAGCAGCAAGGAATGCCTTCACTTTACCCTACAGCGTTATATGGAGTGATATATACAAAACATTATGTGGGCATGAAGAATTATATGCTAAGCAATATGCACAAAATCATATAAAGGATGCACACAAGAAATTCCACATGCATGACACAAGCGATGAATTATAAGTAAAGTTTAAGTTAATGGATTATATATGCTAACACATGCAAAAAAATATGTATGAAACATTCATAGGATACAAACACATGCAACAACTTATATGTATCAAAACATTTGTGTAAAAGATATGTGGGAATGCAAGAATGGATGAACAAAATGCAAGAACGCAATAAGTGTGTATGAATGTGTGAATGTATGCATCAAATAGAGGGATGCATGAAATGCAAAAATGTAAGAAGTGTGCATAAATGTATGGGCTACACCATAGGAGGTTAAGGGATTTCATCTTTGATGTGAGCTGGCTAATGACCCACATATGTCTTCTTAAAAAATCTAGCCTCTAGGCAAGCTTTCTCTAGTTATCTCCCTTAGTTTTTCCTGCTTTACCTTTTGTCTGAGCTCTCTTACTATTTTTAAGGTAAACAATCTATTACTATTATAGCTTTAGGAAAAAAAGTTTATTTTTCCCATGGATTATGATGCATTATTCCCATTAGGTACCATTTATGCTTTACTTTACTTAAAAGTCATGCCTCCTACCGAAAGGGTTTGTAGTGAGTAAAATTTCCCTTTTTACCCTTGGAACTCTTACTCGCATCTCAAATTATTTGTAAGACTTATTGTGGGAAGTGATTAAAGTATCAGGAACTTCCATCAATAGTTATTAGATTGGTTTCTCAAGGCTACTCTTTCTCCCAAAACCCTAGGAAACATACTAGATGACCATCACTAACATACCTATTTTCCATAGTGGCATCATTCTACTAATCTGTCTTATCCTATGGTTAACACTGATCTAAAGGAGCTAACCTATGACTATAGCATATTTGGAATGATCAAAATGATCCACAATCATTTGACCCTATTTTCCTTTTCATGTGTCTATGGTCTAGGTTTTTGTTTACCAACAGATGGGTAACCTAGGTGTCTATTCTGGCACACACTGTGTAAGGTTATGACAACCTCTATATAGCCCATTCTACTTTAGGTATCTCATCTTCCAAGACCACCTTCAAAGATTGATTTTTAATTTCTACTAGTAGTACCACTTCTATCCTATATACTAAGGAGAATATAGCCCCTGTTGAAGTTTTAACTGTAGTTCTAAAATCCTGTAATACAAAATGTAGCTTATCGGCCTAATCTTTATAGGTTTGAACCATTTTTGTTAAAATCATCTTATCATTCTTGTTACCTATTTCAACTACCCTATTTGTTTGAGGTCAATAAGGTGAAGACTTATGATATTGAATCTCATACTTTCTGAGCATTTTCTTAATTTTAACTTGGAATTGCATCCCATTAACTGACACTATGTGTTGGGGTAATCCATACCTATATATCAGGTTATTTTCAATAAACCTAGCCATGTCGTTAACATTTACCTTCTTGAAGGATTCTACTTTTATGGTAACTAAAATGGACCTATGGATCAATCATTTTCATTATGTCTATGCCCTATGCGGTAAATGGCCAAAGCGATGTAAGATTGTATTGTTTAAAAATTGGCAAATGTCTTAAAATCACATATTATTAGCACAATTGACATTCTTTGACATGCTTAGAACAATCACTTACAAGCTAAGAGAACTCCTGGTGTATGATCTTTCCTCATTTTTTATTTGTCATTTTATCTCCTTTTCTTTTTCTCTCTCTTTCTCTTTTTTACCTAATCATTCATGTAAGCACCGTATACACTCGTAATTTTCTTTTCACTCAAATGCTTTAATTGAATAGCCTCGTGCTATCTTTTATGAAGCCTCTTACCTATACTAATGCACTAGGTATACATCTCATAGATCATTCTTTAACCCTCTTTGGTGATATCTTTTGGGAACACTGATTTTTCCATCTTAATTTCCATTACTTATGCAAGTTTCATGTTTACCCCCTTCATGTTATGCGATATTAATACCAAAGTGGCTAAAGCATCCTCAGACTTACTACTCAAGATAGTTATCCTAAGGCAATGACCATTCTTTATTGACCACTAATTCTCGACTCAATAAATTACTAAAGATGAATGTTCATACATTTTTACAGTTTTTCCATCCACTATTAAGGCTTTTTTCTTGACTAAGATATAACTCACGTGAGTAGCTTCTTTTGACTAACTTCCAATAGGTCATTATAGGTCCAAGTGAAGACTCTTTTATATTTTTTATTCTCTTTATGTTTTCCTCTCTTTACATGAGTTATATTAGATGCTAATAGGATTTCTTTTGGGTTTTCTTTTATTTTGAGATTAAATGAAGATGTGCTTGCTGAATTAATATCAAATATGAATGATTTATGATCATGATTGAATTAATGTCAAATATGAATGATTTATGATCATGATTGAATTAATGTCAAATATGAATGATTTATGATCATGATTATGCACATTTAAATCAGAAGAAACATCACACAAGTAAGCAAAAATTTTCATCTTATTAATATAATCAAAAGAAATAGCATTCATTCAAACTAAATAGTTTCAAAAGCAAAAACAAAGTCTATAAAAAATGCCACTACTTTCGGTCCCTGGTATAGCTGTTATGACATCTTTAGAAAGGGTCAAGCGACATTGCAATGGTTTTTCCTCTTATCATAGTCGAAGATCTACTTGTTGTCAATAAGATCATGGATTTGATACCTTAAAAGCCAATAACCATAAGTTAGATGGCCAGTGTGCTACAACAAACCAAAATCTTTCGGTGGTTTGTACGGTAGAGACTACAATGTCCTTTCCTTAACTAATTGCATGAATACCATAGATAAAGGTTTCCGCAAATTAGAGTACTATCTTTGAGCTACATTTATGGTTAATACTGCTCTTATCTTTCAAGTGCCTTCACTTACTCTAGTAATAGACTACCCTGATGTGAATCTATGACGACTTCAAGAATCAAACGTTATGAGTGATGCATGATGAATAATGCATAAACATGGTACTTACATGATGCATGGATGCCATGCATGGTTTCATTAGACATAAATCACAATCACACATAAGCATAGACAAAAGCCTTCCAAACTTATTACTCCTATATAGGAGGTTTTGTGGTCTCTCCTCTAGGTTGGCTTAGCCTATGGGTCAATAGGGTACCCAACAGATGTGCATGGTACACGGTAAAAAATGGACAGCATAACCTTTCTAATTGAAAGAGTAGGCATATAGGTTTGTGACCATTATGTATCTTGACTAAGTCACACAGATAAGGTTAGGCCTACCGGGGCATGGCTCCTTTGACTGATAACCTCGTAATTTGTTTGATTTTTGTTAATACACAAAGGTCCACATAGCAAGCAAAAGATATTATGGTTATACAACATAGAGGAAGTTGATATTATCATTACATAGGCTTAAGTCAAGGGTGATGAAACTTTAGGGCTACCCAAACATGGTCCCTGACGATAGGTTTAGTTCATCACGAGCATAACGACCGATGGGTCACCATTTTATATTCCATTTGGTACTAGACTTGGGCTGGTGGGTCTTCTTGACACCTTTCTACATTGAGTGAATGTAGGGCATGCTTCAAGATAGAATCGGGCTAAAAAAGACACCTAACTTAATTCTAAAGCTCTAAGATGAATGCACTAAATGCAGTTTAGAAAGGAGATATGATTAATTTATAAAACTCAATCATAAAAGTCCTAACCAAGATGCTTTTCAAAGCAAGGTTTATTCGGTTCCTAGCGGAGTCACCAATGTAATGTACGCTGGAGTTGCCTTTAATTTCTATTTAGGCTTGCTTAACTTATAAATTAGCCACTTTACCATAAAGAGGGATCAAACCAAGTCTATTGTTGAATGTTAACCTATGAAGGCATCTACTAGTGGCCACAAAAAGGTAGGTGTCATGGAGTCGCCAACTGATAATACATTTGAAAGTTTGTCTTGGCCTTTTGATGCCCAAACAAAGACTAGTGTCCGAGACATCACTCTTATTAGGCATCTTGGTTAGGCATTATTTTATAAATGAGTTTTGAAATGAATCCATTCTCTTTTCTCACACGATGCAAGCAAGAGAATCAAAATAAACATCTCGATCATACATGGAAAATGATAAATAAAATTCCTACTTAAAAATTATTACAAAAGAAAAATTATTACAAAGAAATAATATACAAAAAGAGAAAATAAACATCATACATAAAATGGGTTATAGATTATTTTGGAAATATTGGTTCCCTCATGCATAGTTACAAAAAGGATTTTTTACGTCATGTGAATTGTTTTATGTAAAAAATTTTATATTGGTCTATATTTTGAAAAAATCCAATTAATTCAATATAAAACATTTTAGTGTCATTTTATCTTATCGTGCACAAAAAACTTTTTTTTTTAGCAATTACATCTTTGAAAGATAAAACATCCAAAAGGAAAATAAATCCATAAATATAAAATAAATAATTAATCAAATAAAGCCATAAAAATAAAAAGAACCAAACACGGACAGCAAATGGTGGATCACTTATGGGAGCATGACTTACCATGCACGAATTTAAAGCAACCCTCCAATAGATAAAAAAGTAAATACTCAAAAAAATATAAAAAAATAAAATGACAAGATGTCAGTACACAAATAATAAAAATAATGACAGCAGAAAATAATGCAAACACAACTCGTATAATGTGAAATTACATGAAATAATGTGCAAGTATGATGGAAAATGATAAACATACATAAATATACATGAAATGCATCAAAAATGGCTTGCAAAGTACCCAGGGATGGCAAAAAAGAATGAGGAATGGCTATATGAATGAGTGAGGGATGGATAGGGAGAAAGAGGTGAGACATCTAGTCACTTGGATGAGGGATAGCCATCTCTATGTCCTTTTTCCTGTCTCTCACCAATAATGAAAGAATGCGGCAAATAGATCCAAATGAGTGTTTAGCCCTAAAAAAGCATTTTTAAATCGTACCAAAACATGTTATAACAACAAATCACACATGAAATACATATAAAACATGCATTTACATAATCAAAAGAACTAAAATAATCAAGCTTTAAATATACAACAATGGAGGAAACTATATTCATCACACCATCAACATGCCACTTTAGCTCAGATTCATAACTTAAAACATCTTGAATCAACATGTATATTATTCTAGTCATTATAACAAACAAAGCATGCCAATATATATTGAAGAATCATATGATCATGCCAATTAAATTCTATAGAGAGAAAGTAAAGAAAAGGCTTAGAATATTACCTTTAGGAGATATTATGACTCTATAAAGCTGGTAATCCAGATCTCAACTCTAAATCATACTTCTTTTTTTTTAAAAATCAAATCTAAAATTCATTTCTCTTGGTGTGTTTTTAACAAAAGTTGTTTAGAGCACAAGAGTTAGAGAAAAAAAGAAACTTTTCTTTTTCTTTAATGGTGGCTCTAGAAGAAAATTTGATTCCTTTTAAAAATCTTGATTTCTTATCTTTTTATACTTTAGGAAGATTTTCAGCTGAAAAATCCACTCAAATAACTTTAAATCCACAGGTAAAACTCTTGCAAATTCGAAAGAAAATCGCAGGAATCAAAACTATAATTTTTAAAAACCTAAAGGTGGGAGAACTGGACTTCGAGTGAGGGACGGTTGTCCCTCACCATTAAACCCTTTATTTGACAAAAAAAAACTCTGCAAATTTGCCCTTCAAGAGAGAGGTACCCATAGACAGGCACCCCTCAAGTGATAGACGGTCTTTTATCACCATTGAAGACCTAAAATAAGTCTTTTTGTACGTTCCATTAAAACACTTGAAAACATTTAGAAATACTTTGGAAAATAATGAAAAATCTTTGAGAAAAAGTGAAAATTTTACAATTAGAGCTTTAAGACTCGAACCTATTATCTGTACTATGCTATTTCTTTATCATCAGATAACCCTGATCTAGGCCTTGGGTCATGATGTCTACATTTAGGGTTTTGAATAAAGAGGAATCATTATTTTTACGAAGGTAAATTTTAAAAAAGAAGCAAAAATTAATTTTTTTCTTTCTCTGGGTTCATGCTCTTTGACAATCTCTTTGCTTAAAATACACAAATACACACGACTTTCACTAAGTGTTCTAAAAATAAAGAATCACATCGGAGTGCATATTTGGACAACATGGATTTTAGAGTTAAAATATCCCCTAAGGTTAATATTCTTGATTTTTTCTCTCTATGCCTATTCTCTTCATATAATTACCATACATGAATCATGTGAAATTTGTTGAAATAATTGTGTTTAAATGTTATATTTGATTTATTTGCTTGCTTAAATGTGATACAAGATGAATCTGAATTGAAATGGCCTGTTAATGGTGTTTTAGATTAAGATTCCTTCATTGTTTTATTTTAAGCTCTTTATTCTCTATTCTGTAAATTTATACTTTAATATGTTTTTGCAGTATTTTATCTATGATTCGATGTTAAAACACTATTTTATAATTATTTAGAGCTTGGTGATTGCATGGTTTGGGTTAAAATATGTTTTTTACAATTTTTGCATGTTTTGGTTTTAAAAAGATTGCACTTTGTTCTATCCAAGGGTGATGGATGGGAAGAAGGCTGACAGATGCCCATCTATCAAAGCAATAGATAGGATGTCATGGGCCTTGCTATTTTCCCGTCCCTCACCCCATATGTGGCCATCTCTCAACTATTTTGAGCATCTATGGTTGATTTTTAAGAATTTTAATATGTATATTTTGGGTATTTTATATTTTTATGCCATTTGTTTGGTCTGTGTAAAGTTGGTGCTTTATTCTATATATTTTAGTTCTTTATTCATTATGTACTGCAAGTGCGAATTTATAATTTCTTTAGTGATAATTGTATTGTATTTTATTAATATGTTATTAATTTACTTGCCTTTCTATCATTTTGTGAGTTTGTGCATTTTTTTTATCTTGAGTAGGTGTTACAAGGCATCTTGTATTAGGATTCACGCCCCCAATCATCGATGGACTCTTGTTCATTTCAGATTACCTCCCTTAGTTATTTCTTTTATTGCTTATTTTAACTATTTTTTATTTTTATTTCAATTACTTTTATAATGTTATTTATTTGATATTTATTTTTTGGATGCATTTTTTTATTTCGAAGATGTAATAGGTAGTAAAAAAGGATATTTGTGCATGTTAAAAAGGAAACAACATTTAAAATGATTTATACTAAAAAAACTTGGGTTTTCTTTAATGAATATGGACCAATGTCCAGTTTTTACCCCAAATCCATACAATATAATAAAAAAGGGTTTTTGTAAATATGCATGAGGAAACTAATAATCCCAACTTAATGGTTGCCCCGATTTATGTATGTAATTTATCTTTCTTGCTGGATGATTTGCTCATGTAATTATTTAAGTAGGATTTTATTCTTTAAGCTTTTATTTACTAATTTTTTGCTGTGATTGGGATATTTATTTAATTTTATCACTTGCATTGTGTGCGAGAGGAGAGTGGATTAATTTTAAAACTCACTTGTAAAATAACACCTAACCAAGTTGCCCAATAAGAGTGATGTCCCAAACACCAATTCCTATTTGGCCATTAAAAGGTCAAGATTCATTTTTCGATGTTCAATCGGGTAGTGACTCCATAATACCTACCTTTTTGGGCCTATTAGTAGATGTCTTTTTGGGTTAACTACCAACCATAAATGGAGCTTGATACCTCCTTATAATGTAGTGGCCAATCCATGATCAAAATTAAGCCTTATTCAATCTTAGACCATAAAAGCGGGCTTCTAAGAATAAACCCTAAAACGATTGATAGCTCTAGCATGCATCACAAGTCCATAAACCCTTTTTGCCAAAATGCTTATTATATTGTATCTGAGGAAGTGATGAACTCAGCTTCTATTGTTGATAGAGCTATACAATTTTATCTCTTACTATTTCATGAGATGGCACTTTTGCTAAGCAAGAAAATGAATCCTAAAGTGGATTTCCTCTCATCCACATCTCCTTCCCATACAACATCTGTGTATCCTTTTAATTACAGATCCTTATCTTGATAATAGAGAGAGTCTACAGTAATGATATCTTCAAGATTATTCTTATATCTTTATGTGTTTTTAGTGTGTTTTAGAGTTCATTTGGTGTAAATTTTGTGTGTTTTGAAATGATAGAGCTTGGAGTTAATTTGTGGTAATGCCCCGAAATTCATATCTAACATGCACGGTATGTTCTAGAGCATGAATAGTAAATTTAGAATAGTTTTCAGGGTAACTATAATAGTATAGTATAGAAAAATTTGAAAGCGTATAAGAGTTAAACGTACTCAGGCCAGAGAAATTCCAGAATGGGTGACCTAGTTGGTAGTTTAATTTAACACTGGAATAAGAAAATAATTTTTTAACAAAGTCCAATGTTACAATTTGAGACAAAATAAAACTTAAATAGGCCGTCAAATAAGACAGAAAAGATTTTACTCGATACAGTAAAAAAGGTTAATCGAAAGTTTGATCAGGTTTCAAAATATTATAAAGACCTCTAAAAATTGTTCTGATCACATAAACCCATTAAAAATAGCATAAAGAATCTATTGGAAGTGAAATATTGTTTTTGAAAATTTCAAAATTTTAGGTTTTGGACTGATTAATTTTGCCTCTAGAGCTGAAATTATATCGAAACGATGTCAGAAGGACTTGAAATTATAAATATAAGATTATGTAGATATTATTGCATGCAAGTAAAAAATTTAGAGCATCCTAATAAGCAAACATTAGGTTAAGAAAAATGGTAAAAATTCAAGGTTAAATTAATTAGAGGGCTTAATTGCTATATTTAAATCATCTAAGGGCATAATTATAATTTTGAAATGAGCCATAATCAGCTACATGCCTTAATTTAGTATAAAGATGGGTAGGGAACAATAGAAGCTTGACAAACGGCTTAAAATAAGCGATTAGATTAAATAGCAAATGGAGGAATCTTGGTCATTGGTTTGGTAGAATTAAAGGTAACCTAGAGGGGTCTAGAATCCTATACAAATCTACCAAATTATCTATGATCTTCCTCCCTTTTTTCTTTTAAAAAATAAACCAGCCTTTTAGTGTTCTCTCAACCATATTTTCTTCAATTCTCTCTCTTTTCACAAATATTTAAACCCTAATTTTACCCACACATAGTACAAAGCCTCCTCTTCAACATTGAAATCAGTATGGAGCCCAAGGAAGCTTGGAGATGGAGAATTTATAGTAAGAGAGAATAGCCCTAAAAAGAGAAAATCAAGGGAAAAGATAAAAGAAAGGAGGAGAAAGGAAGGGAAAAGAAAGAATAAGGGATTTCAAGCTACCAAAAAGTTAGTGAATACAATTTACACTTAATTTCATTTATTTTGTTGAAATTTACTAAAAATTTACATTATATAACTAGGTGAACTTAAGTAGAAATGAGAAATAATTCAAGATAACATGATAGAATGATAAATTAAGATGATTTGGATATGAATTAATGAAGAAAACAATTTGGAAATTAGAGATGCAATGTTGGACAAATTGATTATTAATGAATAATGTAAGTTAAATTAATAAATTATGGTATATTTAGTATGAAAAACATGATATAATATATGAAGAATGTAATAGAATTGGTTCGAATTAAAAATAATAAGTGTACATGATAATGTACAATTGTACATAATGGTGTACCTAAAGGTGGCTTAGGAATCATAAGGTAAATTGAATATTTAATAACATAAGAATGTGTTATATGGCATCAAAAACATATTTGACATGTAAATGAAGAAAGAATTACATATTATGTAGGAAATCTCATTGACCCTGAATTATACATAATGAAGTATTTCATAAGATTGCAGTAAATGATTCACAATGGGCAACCCTAAGAGAAATTTTCAAAAGGCATGGTGTACACAATGTTGATGAAGTTGTGATACTAAAGGCACAATTGGAGCTGGTGAGGAAAGAATTAAATGGAATGAAGTTACAAAATGTAGCTTCAGTTTCTCAAGACTCTGGACCTTATAAGAGTATACCATGTGTTCAAGATGGTGGAGCTATGGGAGATGTGAATGCAATAAGAGATTATCAAAAAAATGATCTTTACAACTATACATATAATATGGGTTGCCGGAATCACTTGAATTTTTCTCGGAAAGAGGGAAATCAAAATGCCTTATCGTCTTAACCCTAAGCAAGAGCTCCCTTTAATAAAAATATCAACCACGACCACAGTCAGCCTTGCCAACCTGAAGTGACCACTCATTACAAAGCTCCATATCAACCACCCCATCACCAAGGTCAAAGCTCAAATCAAAACAAACATCAAGTATATCATCCACTTGGATTTTAGTCAAGACCACCCATGCAAAAGAAGAAACCTAATCTAGAAGACATGCTTACACGCTTTATAAATAGTCAATAATGGTTCATGGCTAGTCAAGATACATAATGGAAACCACAAAAGTAATGGAATCACAACCAAAATGCTTCCATAAGGATCCTAGAGATATAACTAGGCCAACTTGATAATTCCTTATCTAATTGACAACTTGGCACTTTTTAATCTAATGTGGATAAAAATCCTACGGAGGAGGCCAATGCAATTACACTAAGGAGTGCCAAAGAGGTACACAAGGAGAATAAAAAGGTAAGTCATCCTTACCATCATCATCGAGTATGGATGAGACAACACCGAAGGTAATTGACACTAACCCTAGGGTAGAGGTGAATAAAGATGCTCCTACCATATATAAGGGTAAGAACATAGTGAATTCCAATGTAGAGGATCTTGATATAAATTGGTTGCCATTTCTTGCTATAGCTAGGCAGGAAAATAAAAATGAGCAATGGGCTAGGTTCTTATACATGTTGAACTATGCTAAATTTATAAAATAAATTTTATTCTAATAAAAAAACTGGAAGGGTTTAGGACTGTGCAACTTATAGAGAATTTTAGTGCCATTGTAATGAATAAGATCCCTAAGAAATAGGAAGATCCTAGCAGTGTTACTTTACACTATTAAATTGGTGAAAATTTTGTTGGTAATGCCTTGTATGATTTAGGAGCTAGCATTAACTTGATGCCATAATCCATGTGTAAGAAATGGAATCTAGGTGATCTCAAATAGATGGGAATAAGGCTCTAATTGCCTAATCGATCAGTAAGGAAACAAAAAGAGGTGATAAAGGATTTATTGGTGAAAGTGAGAAAATTCATATTTACCATAGATTTTGTAGTGATGGAGATGGTGGAGGAAAAAAAAGTGCCACTTATTATAGAGAGGCCATTTTTTAACACAACAAAAGCCTTAATAGATGTGAATGACCAAAAGGTTACCATATGGTTCAATAATGAGGAGTTGGTAGAGGACATAAACAAGGCTACAAAGTACCCATCAAATGATTTAGAGGAGTCCATTTATTTTATGGATAATGTGCAAGAATGTGTGGAGAAAAATCATGAGAAATTTTTGTTAGAAGACCCATTAAATATATGTTTGATGCATTCTTTGAAGGATAAAGGGTTGGATGAAGTAGAGAGAGAGATTGTAGCTATCCTAGAAAAGGAGAATAAGGAAGATGTGAAAGAGGAGAAATTCTGAATACTCCTTAAAATGAGACATAAGCTCAATTAAAAACTCTACCTTCTCACTTGAAATATGTGTTTTTAGAAGATAATGAAAAATTTGTAATTATATCTTAATCTTTAATAGGTTTCGAGGAAGAGCTATTGATTGCTAACTAAAGAAACATAAAAAGGTAATTGGATTGAAGACTTCGAATTTAAAGGGGATTAGTCCAAGTTACTACATGCATTGGACTCCAATGGAGCAAAATTAAAAGCCAGTGGTTCAACCTCAAAGGCAGCTCAATCCAGTGATACAAGAAGTAGATAAAAAAGAGGTACTCAAGCTCCTCAATTTAAGTATTATTACCCTATCTTTGACAGTTACTAGGTAAGTACTATGCAATGTGTCCCAAAGAAAAGAGGGATTACAGTAGCGTAAAATAAGCCTATTGCAACTCGTACTATTACGGGTTGGAGAGTTTGCATAGATTTTAGGAGATCTAATGCTGCCACTTGAAAAAACAATTTCCTTTTGCCATTTATCTATCAAATGTTAAAAAGTTTAGCAGTTAAAATTTTTTATTGCTTTCTAGATGGGTATTCAGGCTATTTATGGATACCATTTGCCCCTGAGGATCAAGAAAAGACTACCTTTACTTGTCCTTATAGAACATTCATATGCAGATGCATTCCCTTTGGCCTTTGTATTACATTGATTATGTTTTAGTGGTGTATGATGGCTATCTTTCATGATTTCATTGAAAAATTCATGGAAGTGTTTTTGGATGAATTAACCATATATGGAAAGGATTTTAATAGTTTCTTAGCTAATCTAGAGTTGGCATTGGGAAGATGTACGGAGACTAATCTAATTTAAAACTAGGAGAAGTGCTAATTCATGGTTCGAGAAGGGATAGTGTTAGGGCATAAAATGTTTGATGCAGGGATTGAGGTGGATAAAGCCAAAACTGATGTTATTAAAAAGTTACCACCTTCCACCACTGTCAAAGGTGTTAGAAGTTTTTTAGGACATGTTGGGTTTTATAGGCATTTTATTAAAGATTTTTAAAAAATTGCTAAACAACTATCTAATTTGCTTATCAATGATGCTACATTTGATTTTTTTTAGTGAGTGTTTACAAACATTTAAAACATTAAAGCAAAGTTTGATCTTCACTTTGGTGATTGTTGCTTAAGATTATAGTTTACCATCTGAGTTAATATATGATGTCAATAACTTAACAGAAGGAGAAATGTTGGGGTAGAGCATGATAAAATCTTATGTGTTATTTATTATGCTAGCCATACATTGAAAGGAGCCCAAGTTAACTACACTATCATTAAAAATGAGTTGCTTGCTATTGTGTTTGCTTTTGAGAAATTTCATTCATATTTGGTTGGGTTTAAAATAATGTTTTCATCTAATCATACAACGTTATGACACTTGTTTGCAAAAACAAAGTCAAAGCCAAGATTAATTTGGTGGGTGTTGTTGCTATAAGAATTTGATTTGAAGATAAGGGACAAAAAGGGTGCTAAGAATTTCATTGCAAACCATCTATCTTGCTTGGAGTATGATCATATCAAGAAAGGGGAGATAAATAGTTTCTTTTTGAATGAATTGATTTGTGCTATTTATTGATATGCTATTGATATTCCTTGGTTTACTGACATAGCAAATTATCTTGCAAGAGGTTTTATTCCGAGGTAATTAACATGGGAACAAAGGAAAAAGCTGAAGGCCGATGCAAAGCACTATATATGGGATGACCCCTATCTTTTTAAATTATGTGTGGATTAGGTGTTGAGGTGCTGTATTCTCTAAGAAAAGCAAAAAGATATTATCAAAGCATGTCATAATAGGGAAGCCAATGGACACCATAGGCCGAATCGAACGGTATTGAAAATTCTTTCCTCTGGATTTTATTATCCTACTTTATTCAATGATGTGAAAATTTTCATTCAATCTTATGATAGATGTCAAAGGGTAGGCAATATAACTAGGAGGGATGAGATGCCATTGATCAATATGCTTGAGATAGAGCTTTTTGACTCGTAGGCTATAGATTTTATAGGACCTTTTTTCGGTATCATATAGGTTTGAATATACTTAGTGGCCGTAGACTATATTAGTGAATGGGTAGAAGTTATAGCCACTAGGAGTTACAATGCCAAATTAGTGATAGAATTTGTGAAGAAGAACATATTTACCCAATATGGAGCACCTAGAATAATAATTAGTGATAGTAGCAATCACTTCATTAACCATAATTTTAAAGCTTTATTGAAAAAGTTTGAAGTCAGGCATAAGGTCACAACCCCATACCATGTCCAAGATAATGGTCAAATTGAATTGTCAAATCAGAAACTTAACTCTATTTTGGAGAAAAAGGTTAAAGCCTCTAGGAAAGATTGGTACCTTAAGCTTGATAAAGCATTATATGTTGGGAATTATCGATTACATGCATCTCATACATAAGCAAAATTTAAAAATTTATAACCAATAGATCTAATCTTGCCATGAATTTACAATATACATATTAATGAGAAAAAGAAAAATCACTTTTGATTTTTGTTGAACATTTGATTTTCCTTCTCATCGGGTTGTCGTAAACCATAGTGTCCAAAATTGAATACCTCCAATTAGTAATCCACACTAGAGAAGGATTGAATAAACCAATAATGGAGGAATACAAAGGTTGGCCGAAATCCTTTGATGCTAGCAAGGGAGGGGGTGGCGGCTAGGGTTGAGAGAGTGAGAGAATATTTCTTTTCTCTTAATGTTCACTTAACACTAAAATCCCAATCACTTGGATTTTTATAGTTAGGTTAAAAATATCCAACTTCATAATGGGATTGGGCTTTTTAAAGTTTCTGGAGAAATAATAAATGGGCTTCTAGAATTATTAATAATTTATTTGGGCTCAATTAAATCCAGTTTAAATACTTTAATAAAAGATTGCGCAAAACCCACAAACTAGGCCCTTTATGTAAACACTTGGATTTGATCACCCTAATGAATTCCAAATCCATCCACATTAAATATGTAGGCTCTATAACACTTATGAAATATATTTAATTTGTTTTGGTCCAAGAATTAGGCCTCTAAGGCCTTCTATCAGGGTTTGGCATGTAACCCTTCCTCTAGACGGTTTCAGTGCCAAAACCAATATTCTGGGCCCCTTATAATTTCTCCAATGGATCTATGAATTATTATATCAGCCCTATCACTTATAGTCCAATAATAATTAATTATGAAATACAATATTTCAATTAGGTCCATTTTACAGAACATTTCTAAAAAGTTTTACCAACAATTTTACTTGATCATAATTAATTAAACTCTTTAATTAATTATTCTCTTATTCACTTCTTTATTCCCATAATAATATCAAATATTATTATCCTTGTCATTTTACCATTTTATCCTTTTCTCTATATGTGTGTGACCTATTAGGTTCCTGTCCATATTGGCAGTATAATATGTAATTGTGAGTTTTATTCAAAACTCACATGATTTAAACTTTTTTAAATCATTTTATCAATCCCTATTGATATTTATGATACACTATTATAAAAGTCATGATTGGCCTCTAGCTAGGCATCATGACTACCCAAATATCAGAAAAGTCAAGTGGTTTGACTATACCCTTTCATAGAAACAGTTACCGTGCAATTACTCCTTTCACCACTCTTATCTCAATTAGGTTCAAAGTATGGATTTCTGTCAACTCATATAAATCTAATTATGTATGTTCTATTAATTTATACATTATTCCCAAAATTCCCTTCATGGATCCTTATCCATCTTGGCATATTACTCTAGCCAGAGATTCTTTGAAAAAGGGAATTATAGAATCATGTGAGATAACTTCCCTTAATAAATCTGAGATGGTGAATCCTTTGTCAATCACTCAACTATCTTCAAGTAGGTCATGATATACCTAACCTCCTAACTATATTCATAACCAGTTGGAAGTAATAAGTTATAAAGTCAAAGTATATAACTTGTTACTTAAAATAACCTTGGTGATCTCCAGTCAAAGGATACTTGCACAACTGCTATGAAGAGATTCCTCACTAACATAGATTTAATATCCATGTGAGGATTCTCTTTGTAGGTCTCCAATAAAAATGTTCTTCTAACAAGCATCCACATGTTAGTTTTGATTATATTCCATAATCACAGTTTTGAGAACCACTGTTTGAACCATTCAAGAAGCATAACATGTGCTAGTCTGTCCGAATTAACAATGTCCTATCTTGTTAATTCTATGGCTAGGAATATTTAGATATTAACACATTTGCATGCAATAGACATGTCATATCATGAACACTTTCATGATTGCCTTTGCACTGTGTTTATAATATCTAGGACTTTATTTATTAATTTAAGATTTACAAACTCATGTATTTAAACATATCACTAATAAATGAATGATGTCTTTTATTAAAAATATGAATTCATACATATGAAATACATCCCTTCTACATGTGATCTAGGGCATACTCTCTAACAATCTACCACTTGCATTAGAGCTAATCACTCATATGTCTTAGACCCATGCTATTTATATGGTGATCGTGCTTAATCTCGGAAAGTGCTTTAGTGAGGGGATCCGCCACATTATCATCTGTGGGGACCCTTTCTATTATCACATCATTTTTTGCTACTATATCCCTAATGAGATGGTAGCATTTGAGAACATGCTTAGATCGCTGATGAGACCGTGGTTCTTTTGCTTGCGCAATGGCTCCATTGTTGTCACAATATAAAGGAATCAGATCAACAATGCTAGGCACCACTCCTAGTTCAAATATGAACTTTTTGATCTAGACTACTTTCTTGGCTACTTCCGAAGCAGCAATGTACTCAGCTTCTATCGTGGAATCAACAGTTATTTCTTGTTCGAAACTCTTCTAACTAACTACCCCTCCTTCCATTATGAACACAAAACTAGACTGTGATTTACAATCAACTTTGTCAGATTGGAAGCTGGCATCTATATACCCATTTAATTCCAAACTACCCTCGCCATATACCAAGAATATATCCTTAGTCCTTCTCAAGTACTTAAGGATATTTTTGACAACTGCGCAGTATTTCTCTCTAAAATTGGATTGAAATCTGCTTGTGACACTCAAAGCAAATGCTACATCTGGACGTGTACATAGCATAGCATACATGATAGAACCATTTACAGATACATATGGTATTCTATTCATGCTCTGTCTATCCTCTAGTGTCTGCGAACATATAGACTTAAAAAGGTATTTTCCATGCACCATGGGTATAAACCCTTTCTTAAAAAGATCCATATTGAACCTCTTCAATACTTTATCTATATATGTACTTTGAGAAAGACGTAGCAACCTATTAGATCTATCTCTATAGATCCTTATTCCCAAGGATGCTTCTTAAATGTCTTTCATGGAGAATTTCTTGGATAACCATATTTTAACAGATTGGAGAAGAGAAATGTCGTTTCGCATGATTAATATGTCATCCACATATAAAACTAGGATGACAATTGTACTCCCACTGAGCCTTTTATATACACAAGGTTCATCTTCATTCTGTGAGAAACCAAACTCTTTGATTGTCTCATTGAATCGTATGTTCCAACTCCTAGAGGCTTGCTTCAATCTATAAATGGATCTTTGAAGCTTGTATACTTTTTTACCATTTCATGATGTGAACCCTTCTGGTTATGTCATATACACATCCTCAGTCAGATTTCCATTTAGGAAAGCTGTCTTCACTTCCATTTGCCAAATCTCATAATCATAATGAGCTAGAATGGCTAAAAGTATTCTTATATACTTAAGCAAACTACAGGAGAAAAGGTTTCATCATAGTCAATACCTTATTTTTGATGATAGCCTTTTTCTTCTAAGCGAGCTTTATTGGTAACTATATTACCTTCCATATCGATCTTCTTTTTGAAGACCCATTTGCAACCTATGGGTTTTATCCCTTCAGGTGGTTGAGTTAAAGTCCATATTTTGTTCTCATACATGGAGTCTATTTAAGACTGCATAGCCTTAAGCCATAAATCACGTTATGAACTATTCAAAACTTTTTGATAGCTTGTAGGCTTATTGACATTTACTACAGTTATGCTTCTATCTGAATCAATGTGAAATCCATATCTCATAGGGATAGAACGTATTCTAGTAGATCTTCTAAGATTTTATGTATAATTAGGTTTAACTATAATCTCATCATTATGAAATTCAGTCTCGGGTTCAATCGGTTGATCTACTTCTATTTGTGGGTCTTGAACTTCACCAAGTTCAATTTTACTCCTATTTTCCTCTCGTAGGAGAAATTCTCTTTCCAAGAAGACAGTATGCCTTGAAAGAAACACCTTTTTTTCTAAGGGATGGTAGAAATAATATCCAAACATTTCTTTTAGATATCCCACAAATAAACATTTGTCAAACTTAACATCTAGTTTGTCTGACATTGTCCTCTTTACATAAGCAGGACTACCTCATACCTTCATATGAGAAAGTGTGGGTTTCTTATTATTCCATATCTCATATGGAGTAACATCAACCGATTTTCTAGGAACTCTGTTTAACATATAAACAGCAGTTTCTAGTGCATATCCCCAAAAGGACTTAGGCAAGTCTGCTCAGCACATCATGGAACGAACCATATCTAATATTGTTCAATTTCTCCTCTCAGATACACCATTGTGTTATGGTGCATATGGTGGATTCCATTGAGATAAAATCCCATTATCTCTAAGATAATCTTGAAATTATTGGCTTAAGTATTCTCCACCTCGATCTGATCTAAGTGTTTTAATACTTTTGCCCAGTTGCTTCTCTACTTCCTTTCTAAATTCTTTGAACTTTTCAAATGCTTCTGATTTATATTTCATTAGATAGATATATCCAAATCTGGAGTAATCATCTATGAAAGCAATGAAGTAGGAGTAACCTCCCATAGCATGTGCAGTCATTGGACCACATACATCTGAATGTATTAAGTCCAAAACTATTTTAGCTCATTCTCCTTTACCAAAATAGGGAGCTTTTGTCATTTTCCCCAATAAACAAGACTCACATGTATCAAATGATTCATAATCAAATGATCCCAAATCACCTGACTTGTCTAATTTGGTCATGTGTTTCTTATTTATATGGCCTAAACAACAATGCCATAAATATTAGGTATTTAGATTATCTCGTTTCATTCTCTTGGCATCCATATTATGCACTTCTTTAATTAAATTAAGAACAAATATACCATTCTCAATGATAGCTTTAGCATGAAACATATTGTTCTTAAAAATGTAAGAACATTTGTCCTTTAAAGAAATGTCATAATCATTCAATAAACGACTGAAAGAAATAATACTTTTGGATAATGCTAGAACATAATAACAATTATTTAACTCCAGTATTAATCCACTTGGAAGAGGTAAATGGTAAGTCCTCACAACTATTGTACAGTGTTTTGTCCAGTAGCTGACTGTAGACATATTTCTGCCTTTCCAACTCTTCTACTGCTTTTAAGCCCCTGTAGATCATTACACAAATGAGATCTACATCTGATATATAATACCCAAATTATTTTAAAGCAATAGAATAAGTATTTATTTCAATCATATGAATACCTGAAGTAGAAGCATCAGCTTACTTCTTCTCCTTAAGAGAATCTAGAAAGGCTTTGCAGTTACACTTCCAATAACCATCTTTTCCACAATGGAAGCAAGTTCATTTGGGATTCTCTTTCTTGGCAACCTTCTTCTTGGAAACCCCACCATTCTTTGGCTACGCCTTGTTTATCTTCTTCTTCTTCTTTTGCTTCTTGCCTTTAGCAGAAGTGACAACTATGACACTTTTTGAATCCTTCTTGAAGGATCCATCAGCTATTTTGAGCATGTTGATTAACTCAGGAATGGTTACTTGGATCTTGTTCATGTTGAAATTAAGCATGAAAGGTAAAAAACTTGGAGGGAACGAGTACAAGATTAAATATATTTATAGATCATTATCCATTACATAGCCAAGTCTACTCAAATGCTTAATATACCCATACATCTTCAATGCATGAGCAGCAGTCGAAGTGCCTTCCACCATTTGCAGCTAAATAGAGCTCGAGTAATCTCATATTGCTCAGTTCTAGCCTAAGAAGAATAAAGCTCCTCTAGATAGAAAATGATGGTTCTAGCATCCATCATCTCATATTGCTTCTGAAGCTCTGAGAACATAGCACCCATCATCAGACATGCTGCTGCTTCACAATCCTCCATGTATTTTCAATAAGTGCCCTCGATCTCATCAATGGCAGCATCTGATTGAAGTGGTAGTGGATCTTTATCCTTCTCACTTGCCTGATCCAGTCAGAATAGTTGCTGCCAACCAGCTTGTTATACAAGATTGATTGTATATTAATGTTTGATGTGCTCATGATGATGACCTAGATATGGAAAAGAAAACATATGAGAGTATGTTCATATATATGTATGCATTAATTACTTTTTTAATTAATCCATTTATTTTCACTATTTTATTGCGAATCAATGGCCCTCACTATTTAATTCGAGAAAACCCGATGGTTTTCTTAGTGGTCCAATATCCTATCCTTGATATGAAATTTGACCTTGAATGTGGTCAACAAATCAAACTCCATAACCTTGAAAGGTAGGTATCTCTATACCAATTGTGTCTCTACACAACTATTGGATCATTAGGTTATCAACTCTTGATATATGCATATCATATATGCATTCCCTAATCTTACCTCTAGAACCATTAGCCTTGATTGTGGTCAACAAGCTAATGGGCTAGCTAAGATAACCCATTTAATTAGATTCGAACATATTCGATATAATGTCAGCTTGATTGTGGTCAACAACCCACACTATAAAGAACTCTGGTTCTCCTCAAATTAATGAAAGGCTTATATACCTTAGTATTAGTTTGAGGGATTTTAGTTAATTAAGTCTCATCATACATGGTTGGCATACATTGGTATGCATCCTATATCTATCACATAAATATAAGCATACAAATATGGTATAGTTATGGACTTTACTACATTGATCTCCCTGAGCTAAAAGGAAAATCAAAAGGTCAAACCTAGGTAATATGCATGATTCAAACAAGTAAAAATAATTACATCATCTTTAAACTTGTTGGATCTCCATCCGGCCCATCTTGCTCCTTGATAGTGGTCTCCATTTCTATCTCTAATTCTAATCTAAATAATCTAATTACATATTACAATTTGAAAAAGAAATACAAACCAAAAACAAGTGGTCAGCACTTGAAAGTCTTTATTGGGCCGAAACATGCATTATGCTCAATCACATTAGGCCTTTGTCCATAACTATCCATCATGGAATACTAACTTTATTTCAACTCTTGAAACTTACTTTTGAGTTATTTTAATAATGTAATCAAATTAGGAAACTTTTTCCATTTTGGAAACTTTTATTTTAGGAAACCTTTTTGCATGCATGTGTTCTTGCCTTAATTATCAATCCAATTGATTATTAATTAATTATTAATTGATTATTTAATTAATTAATTATATTAAATAATTAAAGAATTAATTTTGGGCTTAAAATAAAGGGTAGGCCGAAACCCACAAAATTAAACCCTAAGATGTGTTCACAAACCCGTTTTGTGTCTATTGGACCATTTAGGCCTTTTGGAATAAGCCAAGCCCACTTCAGCCCTTAAAACCTATTAATAAACTTAATTATAGTTTATAATATTTAATTTAAATCAGCTCCTTGGGCCAATCAAGTCATTCATTAATTTAAACCAAGTTCGTAAACATAATTAAGCCCATTAAGTGGTTTTAATGAATTAAAATTAGTCCAATTAAATCAAGGTCTATTTTAATTTATCCAATTATTTAAAAACAAATTAATATATCAAATATATCAGATTTAGAAGATTAAAAATTGTTCTAAACAAGAACACAAGAAGAACACACCAAGAACACCAATTTATCGAACTTTTCGACTAAACTAGTTTTCATGCAAAACATGTTCAATTTTAATTTTATTTGATCCTATGGCTTAATATCACATATTAAACACATAAATTATCATCAAAATAATTTTAGAGTGCATCAATAAAAATTTAATTTAGAACAACCCCTAAACTTTATTGAAAAATAAAAGCCATTCATGCCAAACACAATGATTCTTTTCTCAAAAAAATCATTTTTATTTTTCATTTTATATATTTGATCACATACATCCAGAAATGAATATTTATTATTCATGAAAAATCAAATATGATATTTAAAGTTCATGAAATAAATAACTCAAAAATAATAACTATTCTGCAAAATATAGAATTGTAGATTTATGGCAAAATCGAGGCTCTGATACCATGTTGGCAATTATCGGTTACATGCATCTCATACATAAGCGAAATTTAAAAATTTTTAACCAATAGATTTGATCTTGCCATGAATCAATATACATATTAATGAGAATAAGAAAAATCACCTTTGATTTTTGTTGAACAGTTGATTTTTCTTCTTACCGGGTTGTCGCAAACCACAGTGTCCAAAATTGAACACCTCTAATTAGTAATCCACATTAGAGAATGATTGAATGAACCAACAATTGAGAAATACAAGGGCTGGCCAAAATCCCTTGATTTTAGCAAGGGAAGGGGTGGCGGCTAGGGTTGATAGAGTGAGAGAATGTTTCTTTTCTCTTAATGTTCACTTAAGCCTAAAATCCCCATCACTTGGATTTTTATAGTTAGGTTAAAAAATCCAACTTCATAATGGGTTTGGGCTCTTTAAAATTTTTGGATAAATATTAAATGGGCTTCTAGAATTATTAATAAGTTATTTGGGCTTAATTAAATCTAATTTAAATCCTTTTATAAAAGACTATGCAAAAACCCCACAAACTAGGCCCTTCATGCATACACTTGGATTTAATCATGCAAATGAATTCCAAACCATCTAAATTAAATATGTAGGCTCCATAACACTTATAAAATATATTCAATTTATTTTTGTCCAAGAATTAGGCCTCTAAGGCCATCTAACAGGTTTTGGCGTGTAACCCTTCCTCTTGAGGGTTTCTATGCCAAAACCAATCGTTTGGGCCTCTTTTAATTTCTCCAATGGATCTATTAATTATTATATCAGTCCTATAATACTTATAGTATAATAATAATTGATTGTGAAATACAATATTTCAATTAGGTCCATTTTACATAACATTTCTAAAAAGTTCTAGAACAATTTTACTTAATCATAATTAATTAAACTCTTTAATTAATTATTCTCTTATTCACTTCTCTATTCCCATAATAATATAAAATATTATTATCCATGTCATTTAACCATTTTATCCTTTTTCTCTATATATGTGTGACCTATTGGGTTCCTGTACATATTGGCAGTATAATATGTAATTGTGAGTTCTGTTCAAAACTCATATTATTGGGCCACCAAATTCATAAATTTTGATCTTCATATGCAGGAAAGTGCAGGACCTTACAGTTGAATGAATTGGAAGAGCTGAGGTTTTAGGCATATGATCATGCTAAAAAGTACGAGGATAAGATGAAAATATGGCATGATCAAAATCTAGTGGGAAAAGAGTTAATACTAGGGATAAAGGTACTGCTTTATGATACTTGGCTAAGAGTATTTTTAAGAAAGTTGAAATCAAGGTGGAAAGTGCTTTTTGAAGTGATAGAAGTAGAAACGTTTGTGGTGGTGACACTAAAGCACTGAAGGGATGAGAAGTAGTATAAGGTAAATGGACGTCGTGTGAAGCCTTATTCTGAATCGAATTTTGAAGGTACTTCATTGATTGTTACCTTGAATTGTCCTTGACGGTATTTAAAAGTCAAGCTATGGACTTGGTAAATGTAAAACTACTTTCTAACTCCTATCTTTCTTAGTGTTTAATTTTGGTTTTGTTTAATAGCTTGCAGTATTTATGGGTTGTGGTTTAAAGAGTTTGGTTAATAGATTATCATTTTGAATTTTTTCTTGTTGAGGTGGTTTACAAAAATTTGTTTGTGTAGCCAAAAGGTTTGCAAATTAAAAATTTCTGAAAAACTTTTTAGGAGTCACACTACTTAGCTTTTTAGTGTTGACTGTAACATATTTTCAGTTTTGCTTCTGAACTAAAATTTTTGCTAGTCACGGTCATTAGTCTTTTAGTGCTCGTCATGACATAAGGGGCTTCTAAATTGTGGGTTGAGGAATTATTACCTCACGTTCAGTTGGCTTTCAGTACTGACCGTGACTATGTTTTTCTTTTAGTCCTGTACCACCAGCAGAGTTATCTCATGGTCGGCAGGTTTTTAGTGCTAATCGTGACTCCCAAAAACCCTAATTTGAAAACTTATTTTTTATATTGTACCTTCTCATTTTTTCTCATTTTTTCTCACTACTTTCTTTGAGTTTTTTCCATCTTTTTCTCTTTCTTTGGTTGCAATTTCTTCCAAATCTTCAATAGGTAAGCATATGTTCTTCTTCTTATTCTTCTTCTTCTTCTTATTTATTTTGTTTATTTTTTATTTTATTTTCTTTTTCATTTTTATGTGGTTTTTCATTTTATGATATTTTTTTGTTTTCCTCTCCTAAATTTCTATTTCTCTTTCATATGTATTTTCTTTATTTTGCAAATTCTTACTCTAGCATTTTACTCTATATTTTTCTGTGATCATCAACAAGTAAGTTTCCCCCACTCTCTATTTTATGATTTTTTTTATTTTTGTTGTTGTGATGTGTTTCCCGTTGTTTATTATTCGTTATTCATGTTTATTTTATTTTTTTTATTGTTCTATTTGTTGTTTAATCTCTATCTATTTCTATTTTTCTTTTTCTTTTTCTTTTTCTCTTTTTTATTGTCATTTTTAGATTTTCTTTATATTTTTTTCTTTACTTCTTTATCTACTATTTTCACTGCATAGATTTTAAATGAAAACCCTAGTGTTCATTTCTTTATTTTTTGGGTTTTTATTCTTCGATTCAATGCATCTTTGTTATTATTTATGTTTATGCTATTTTCTCATAATTTTTAAGCAATAATACATGTTAGAGGAGCATTGACAGGTACGTGCCCTAAATTCTTCATCTTTAATTCATGATCATTTTAAAAATTTTCAATAACTTTTGATGTTTTATGGTTAGTTTTTAACTTGTTCTACACAAATTTTGATATTAGGGTTTAATATGTGTATAAATTCACCCATTTTAACTTTGTTAATCTACTGCATGCCAACTATTTGACAAAATGCCTGAATGAGCATTTTCCCTCTTTTTTCCAATGTTATTCGCTTTTAGAGTAGGGATTTTGTCTCTTATTTCATTCATTAAAGCATCTAATGTAGATCTCTCATATTTTGCAAATGCTTGCTTGCTAAAACATGCTGACTATTTTCTCTTGGGTTGATGACTATAATTGCTTTATGGGTTGAGTATAGTTAGGAATTAGTTTTTCATGTTAGAGAATTTTACAAACTTTACTATATACCTTGCTAGGATTGTTGAACATTGAGCATTTGAAACTTTGTTTTCATTATTTAAACTTTCTATTCACCTTGGAGCATGACGAGAATTCCATGTAGGTTGATATTCTTGCTTTATGTCTATTCTATTGGTTCATGCTAATGATGGTAGTAAAGTATTATCAATTACTTAGAAGAATTAATTTCTATATTGCTCTTGGATGTTTAAATTTGGGCTTGATTCATATACTTAGCAATTTGATCACATTGGTTGTTTTCATGTGTTCTATTCTAATTAGATTTGGTGTTTCATTGTGCATATTTATTTAACAAAACTTGGTCTAAAGAGTTAGTTGTGTCCAATCTTTTCCAAGGCTAATTCTTACTTATTGAGTCAGGCGAATGCATATTTCTATATGTTTTGCTAGCACTCCTTCATAAGTCTTCAAACAAATGCTACTTATAATATGTATGCAACTTGGTTATATTCTATTTTTGGCTGCTAATTTGTTAGGGTTATTTGCTTGAATATTTCCATTCTTTTTTGGCAGTCTTATTTGAAGTCATTATTTTCCCAGGAGATCATTGCTAAATGCAAGTTATTAACTGTCTAGGCAAGTTTTGATGCTATAAGTGTGGTTTGTTGGGGCACTGCCTATGTATTGTAAAAAAATTGGTTTTTAGGCTTAAAATTAAGGACTTTGGCCAACTTGCTCCTATGGTTTTATCTTGACAAAAATGCTTAATTGACCAACTAGAATTTATCTTAACTATTTTCTTTGAGTTTTCCAAATTTACTACCTATTTGCGTTTGAACAACTATCTTAAGTATTGTTTGTTGTTCATTTGCTTCAAAACATATACTCATCCACACATCTTTATGCTTGATAATTGCTTCGTTTGTGGAATTGATGAAAATTTTTTTGAAGCTTTTACAATGTTGAGTACATTATTTGGTTTTTAACTCTATGCCTCAGGATTTGTGTACAATTGATCTTCAAATTTATTTACAATGAACTAAGTTTGTGCTTAATTATCTTACATGCAAACCTTATGGATTCTTACTTTTGGGCATTTTTTCTGAAGCTATTTGAGCCTACAAGGTATTTATGTTACCATCTTGTTACCCTCGATTGTTATTATTTGAATTTGTATGCCTGTTGCAGTTTATCGCCAACTTGATCATTATGCTTAACTGTTCAATAGTTTTCTAGCTTGTTTTTATTTTTGTTTAAGATTGTCATTAAAATTGGTGCTTCTATCTTTAGTTATTATGCTGAGCTTGGTTTTATTTTAGTTATTTATATGAAATGGCTCCTAAAAGATCTCATGCAAAGGCTATACTACCATCAAAGGTAGTACCCTCCTCTTTTAGTTAACCACCCTTTTCAAGCCAGTAGCCCATTTCCAAAAAGAACAAGACCAAAGCTCCTGTGGTGCCCTACCTAGGTGCTAAAAGATATTTAGGAGAGGTATTCCATTCTATCCAAGTGTTAGTACCTGCCCTTAACCTATCTGGACATGGACTTACTTGAGAAGTTAGGCATTAAAGAAGAAGTGGAGGGACTTATAGCCAGTGTAGGTTGGGAAAGGTTTTTTGCTTATAATGAGCTGGTTTACCATGAGCTTACAAGAGATTTTGTTACGATTGTCAACTGCACTATAAGGGCCTACTCTTATGAAGATCCAACGGTAGTTACTTTTAGTCTAGAAGGAAAACCTTTTTCCATAACCTTTGTAGAATTTTTAGATGTTTTAGGGTTTTCTAATTTTGCTTATGATGCTTTCCCTGATTATGAAAAAAAACTATATAGGAAGAGATAATGAACCCACTTTCAGATATCGATTATAAGTCAGGGATAACAAAGTCCCATCATTTTAAGGTTCATACTCTTTGAATTCTTAATCGGTTATTCTCTATGTCACCAATATGTCATTTTAAGTTGGTAGGCTAAGTGAACCTCATTGAAGCCTTATTCTTGGCAGCCAAGATTAGATAACAACCAATTAATAATGCCATACATTTGTGGCACAAAATGCATGAGATACTTTGGTATCTAAAAAAAATTGAAGAGAATTTCCCTTGGAATATGGGTTACTATGTTAGCAAAACATTTTGTTCATCTATTGATGAAAAGAATTTTGCTTCCTACTATGGTCCATATTGACAAAAAGTTACTAAAGAATATGAAAGTCATAATAAAAGATGCTACTGTAGAGCATGGTATCAGGTTGACCACAAGGGAGGAGTATATAGATAAAATTACAAGGAGCTTGAGCAACCTTCTGTATGCACCGGATTAGGGAGCAGTAACTCTAACTTCTGATCAATATGTTGATTTAGTTTCGAGGATAGATGCTTTATTTGCCAAACAAGTGGAATTCCAAGAGCAGCAACACAAAATGATGATTGTTATCACCAATGTAACATCAAGACTGGATACACTCTTAGCACCTCTACCACCACAGATCTGCTTGCAAAGAGTTCACCTACCTCACTTTATATTTATGTTTAATTTATAGTAGCTTACTAAGAGTAGCAAGTATTTAAGTGTGGTGTAGGGAAGTAGCTATTTATGGATTGAAAAGCATTTTGTTTTGTAAATATTGAAGATAGAAATTTTTTTTGACATTGATGCTGATTTTATTAAGAATTGATGTTGACTTGTCACTGAAGATATTTTGTAAAGATTATTGAAGTTTTGTGCAAATTTTGTGAAGATAAAAAATTGCTCAAGTCCTCAAATATTATTTAGTTTTTCAACCATAAACTTTATGTTTTAGTTTTGAAGTTTTAAGGTTGTGTTAGTTTACAATTTAAGTAGTTATTGTTCTGGTTTATTTTAGTTAAACTATTTAGTTTAAATTGAAAATTTTAGTTTACTTTGGTTTAAGTAGTTTATTTTTTAAAAACTTATTTACTACTTTACTTTATCTTTATTTTAGCTTTTAGTAGCTTTTATAAATCTTTGCTTTTAGTAGTTTTATTTTTATCTTTAGATTTTCATGTTTTTTATCAATTTGTTGAATTATTGTTATCCTTCACAATTAGCTTAGTTTGCCTTTGGTTATTCTTGAACTAAATCAATTTGGAATTGCCTTATGAGTTGATTATTTGGAGAACTTAAAGAAAGGAAGAGAGCAGTAGTATTGCCATAGCGAGAATTTTTCTTTCAATTAGTCTTAACTGGTCATATATAGTTTAATTTCTATTTTATTATACACCTTCCTCATCACCTTTAGAAATAAATTTTCAACTCAGCCAGAATTAGGATATTACTTAGGTAGTCTTTCTTTGGCAGTCATAATAGAAATGACCTTTAGCCTATCCTGGTATTAATTTGACCTTTGCTAGCTTATTTGAGCCTAATTGGTATGCTAAAAGAATACTATTTAAAATTTTTTATAGATTACACTATTTGATCTAACCTTATAGCTTAAATGCCTTTATGCCTTCCCTATCTTAGATTTGGACACTCTAGGTTGGGTAGTGAATTGCATTATGAGAAGTTGAAATGTGTTATGCTTTATCATTCAAGAGTGTTAGGAGGTGATGGGAATTCTAGAAATTAGGGTAATTTAATTTGAAAATATATTGTAATTCTTAAGGTGTTGCTAAATTAAAACATTAAAGTAGAGGTTATTGATGCCCCTAAGTTAATTTTAAAAAAAAAATTTGTGGAATAAAAGTTCTATTTCAGAAACATTTGTTTAGTTCTTATTGCAAAGAAATAAGTGTGGGGTATTTAGCACTTAAGAGGAAGTTTTGAGGTGAACTAATTAAAAGATAGAAAATATTAGCTCTTACTTCCTAAACATTTTTAAAATTTGGTAATTAGCCGCTGAGATTAAATTTTAGTTTTGTTAGCAACGATAGTAATTTTGGAAAAGGGTTGTTTATTTTTGGAAAGTTAGGTGAAATTTTTGTATAGGGTGGCTGATCTAAAATTTGTTAAATTATCTTTTTCTTTGGAGTTAATACCTAAACCTTACATTACAAACTTAATGTAAACCTAGCAATTTTATTTTTGCCCTGAGTTATTTAATGGAGATGACCCGTATGGTTCCAGTGCTAAAGGAGAGGCTTATGGTTATTTGGAGTTTTAACTGCAAAACCATTTTGTAAAATGTTTGCAAATTTTTCTTTTTCCTCAATTGCTAGAATTCACAGGTGGTTTTTTGTTTTAAAAGAGGTAAACTATTTTGTCCTAGCACACATGTATAAGAAATTGATTAATATAGATTAATCTGAGTCTTTTTTGTTGAAGTTTTTGCTTGATGTCTTATGCTAAGTGTTATTTGAGCTTATCCTAATTTTTCTTATTCTGGATTAAAGTTTATGTTTTCAAGAATATGGATGATTCATTTGCTTGAGGGCAAGCAAATTTTAAGTTTGGGGTATTTTGATAACTCCAATTCGATATTTAGTTTTTAGTCTTTTTCATTCTAGTTTTAAGTGTCGTTCAGTGTCTTTTTCTTTGTTTTGCTTAGTTTTAATAAATTCTATCAAAATAGATTAAATTTTATCTTTCATACACTTTGGAGAGCTTTTGATGGGTTTTCATGCTTAATTTTAAATTTTATGGCTACCTCACGGTTAGTAGTATTTGGTGCTAACCTAGTGTTTTCTGTTAAAATGCATCATATCATCATATCATGATCAGTATAATTAAATAATTATAACATAATTGGCCTTCAAGAATCTCGAAATGCTCAAGGAAACTGCATCTAGCTTGACCCTCTGGAGCTAAACTTGAAACCTATATGGATAAACGAACTCGTGCTAAGCTATAAAGCTTAGTGGGGAACCACATTTCTATGGATAATTCATAATAGTTATCTTAAAATCAACACAACTTTCATTATATAGAAAACATATAAACTTACGATATTAATCATTAATATAGCAGTTCCGAGGAGTGTCCAACCTTAACTAATTTTATTATTCTTACCCACCTAAAGCAATTCATAAACTTGTCTAGTTCTTCAAAACCTTTCATAAAACAATTTGTATATTAATTATTTCCTTATTATTCTAACGTCATACATTTGCTTCATAATCCTTTCATTTTTGACTCCTGACATTGATTACTAATGAGGTAAGCTTCGATCCTATACCATTCAATGTTTATTCAAAGCACAAGAAGTGCATATGACCAGCATCACCTATAACCGATACTTTTAAGCATAATGTACTTCTCATATATCATGCAATCATAATTATAGAATACATTTGCAGTTTATAACTTTTGTTCGTATTCATGTATTTCTTAACGTTATCTTATCGTGGAAACTAAAGGCCACAAAACATCAAATTATATCCTACACAAGCCTTTGATTATGTCTGAATTATTGTTATGCACGAGCATGTGTAACCTCTATGTGTAGTTTCTAACCGGTCTTGCATGTAATTACATAGAGAATGGCATTACATATCATGAGTACCCGGGAAGGTCCAATGTCATATGTATAGATTTCATGATTATCAAATCATATGAGACTCAATGGGGTATGTTGTAGCACAACTAGTTCTTACATTGTACGCATTTATCATAGCGTGGCAAAGTAGTTCTCATGGGTATCCATTCCAATAACGTACTTTCATAAAAAAGGTTTATAGATAAAAGAATTATGATAACCAAATATAACAAGCCACACGTCATGCTTCCATTATATAAGCAAAGAAATCAATACATGAATTCCATTATTTCAAAATCTTTCTTAAGCTTTAATCATTGAAATGGTTTATAGCTAAAAGAAATCATGATAAGCAATATAATAGGCAATTCATCATGCTTACGCTAAATAAGTGAGGCAATTAATGCATGTTTTACTTTATTTTGTGTACATTTTTATCATCTTTAATAGCCTGCCTAAGCACTAGTTCGAAAGGTGGATAATGGGAGCAATGGATACCCGAAGGTATCAAACTATGGATATCCAAAGATATCAAACAATGGACCTAAATTGGGTTAAGCAATGGTTCTTTTCTCCATTACACTGTGAAAGAAATGAAATTGAGTCGATATGGAAAGATTAATGTTGAGGATATGAACTTTATGTATGAAATTCTTTTCTTTGGGATCTTAAAATTCATATCAAATAGTATATAATATGTGTATATGAATAGTATTTGAGAATATCGAGTATGTGTGAAAGGAGTATACAAAATTTTTTTTTAATAAGAGTCAAGAAGAAGAGTTTATGTATTATAGAAACAATAAATCATATGTGTTGTTGTCATGAGGAAATTGAGGTTGTTTAGGATGTTCAGTATATGTGTTAGTGATTCCTTAATAGGCATGGGCCATTGGCAAACATTTATTATGGGATGGGACATAAGATATACAGAACATGAGAATACACCTCTATATTCTATTACATACATGAAAGCATACATTCATCGCATAGCCTTGTGCATTACTTGACAAAACATGAACAACATCATACCACATGTACAGGCCTTAACTGAAAAAGGAAACTGACACTATATACCTTGAGCAAAGTAATGATATAATTATCTAATAAGGTTATCCTCATTTGGAGGTAGGGTTATTTACGAAGCGAATCAAGTTAAAGAAAGAATCTAGATATGTTGTAGTTACAAAGGGATAAAGTTAGATAGAATATATATGTGATAAAGTATAGTAGTGTGATATTATAAACAACAAGTGAAGCTAGTAGAGATAGTATTGAATGGCAGTGATTCGAGATAGATACATGAGTTTAGATAGAAATATAAAGATAGCAGCGATGTATAAAAGTAAAGGGTACAGGGGTGAATTTCGAGGAGGAAATCTTAAAGGGGGAGAGAATTGTAAGGACCCAAATTAGGCCCTAGAAGAATTCAAGGGCATTAACATATTATTAATGTCTAATTATAGAGATTAAGGTTAAATTAAAGTCTAATTAAACTACTCATTGAATTAAGAGACAAAGATGGTTGACGGGTAAATGCTAATTTTACCATATAGGTGATTATGGGGTTAATTTAAAAGACAAAAAGTTATAATGGATCAAAATTTAAAGAAAGGAAATAAGTTTTGGGTAAAAATTGTGATTAGTAGTTTGGTGGGTCAATTGTAAAAATGAGAATCTCATGTAAGGACTAATATGTACTTTACCCACTATAATGTGATGGGGGCTTATTTTATCATTAAAAGGGGTAGTGGAGAGTGAGTGGGAGACCCATTCCACTCACAACTCCAAAGTTCTTCACGTGATTAAGAAATGGGATGTGGGTTATGTTCATTCCTTTCTCTTATCTCTATATCCCTATCTATAGATTTAAAGCTTTGTAATTTTAGGAAGTGGATTTGGATGACATGCTCTAGGAAGTTCATATTTTCTCTTTCAAAATTTAACTCCTTCATCTACAATCAAAGCCCTAACATCTTGCATTTGACTTCGGCAATGGAAGATCTTTGGCCTTGTTGATTTTAGTTAAGGTATAATTACTTCTAATCTTCCTTTTTCTTTTAAATCTCCTCTTCACCTACCATGATTATTCTTTTCTTCATCTTCATTTCTTTATGCGGGTAGGAAATCGAAGGAGATGATATTTATAGTTGGCTTTGAGTAGTGAAAGAAAAAAGAGATCTTGGAAGGAGAATTTTCAAGAAGATTTAAGTTGCATGTCTAGGTTTAGGAACTTATTCTTCATGCATGTGTCTGAATATAAATGTTTATGCTTGGATTACTTAATTTTAATTGTAATTTATTAGTTTGTCTAGGGCTAATGAGAGATTTAAATTGGATAAAAATCATGTTTTGAATGTTGATGAAAAACTGGGTGTGGTTCTTGTGAACCAGGCTACTTGTTTTGTTCATATATGGAGTTATAGACCTCGGATTGAGGTGATTTGAAATTCTATGTAAAATAGATTAAATTATCTAAAATTCATTGGAAGTATTCGTGGCTTGATTCTATTGTTAAGGAACTCATAAAATTCGTACAAGTGAGTGTTTGAGTGTATAGGCAGTTTTGAACAGTTACCAATATTTTAACCATAAATCCTTTATTTAAGTCATAATTGAGTGAGGTTTGATTTTATGTAAACTTGATATAAATATAAACAACTTTGTAGAAGAAACCTAGCCATAAATCTGCCTCTAAATAATTTATATGATTTATTGAATTTGTAGTGAGCTGTTATTCTCAGTTCTGGAGCAGATTATGAAAAAAATGATATATCTCTTCGTATAGGGAATGAAATGCTATTAGGTTTGATTCTGTGAAAAATAAACCTATAATGCTATTCTTTTCATGAAGAAAGTAATGCCTAATTCTGTCCTTAATCTTGTCTAATTTTAGCTTAATTTTGGACCTATACACAGCATTGTCAATAGGAATAGTATTTATTAAAATTTAAATATATTGAGTTTTGGAAGTGATATTGAAATGATTTTTGATGTTCTAAAAACAGGAAACATAGGGGATCATGTTTGTATAAGGACAATTTTGCTAAAAATTACATTTTCTAGGTCAAAAATGGCATATAAGTTGTATTTGAAATTTTGCCATTGTACATAATTCTAAAGGCAGAATTTTCAATATTTAGTTTTAAATATTGTTATGTTAAATCTATCTATACATGAAAATAAATTGATTTACAAATAGCATGTAAAATATTTTGTTGAAGTGTTATGTGTATACATGTATGTTCAAAAACATGTATATGGCTGGTTATGTGAAATTATGCTTATATATATATATATATATATATATATATATATATATATATATATATATACATATTTAATCAAATGATAGTGTTTGTTTTTATACAATCATTCAGCTATGAAATTGATAATGAAATGTTAAAGCGTGATAAATAAAATTTGATGCCATAAAATGTATATAGAGTTCAATTTTTTTTTTAAGAAGAAAACATGAATATATATAAATACAAATACATGAATTCTGGAAGTTGTATATATGAACATACATATTTGTTCATATGAATGCATATGATTTATATTACATCAAATTGAATGTGCATTTTTATGCATGTCTAAAACATTAAAAATATAAATGCTGATATCATCACGTATGAACATAATTAAGATGCTTAAATGAGATAATATATATTTATATATGGCAATAAAGTTTTTAAAGACCCTTAATACTATGAGTTATAACTATAGCTATATGTAAATGGATGCTTAATATATTTGAACATTCTTATATGTAGATAAGATATATATGTGATAGCTAGATATTATAATGTTACCATAAATGTTCATTTGGTGTTAAGGTATATGGACCAAGAAAATGGAAGCATATTATGTTATCTATACTTGTATGCAATGATGACACTATCTTGTTGTTTACATATTGATGAACTTAAAGTTATCGTACTTAGTTATATGACCTAACTTTGATTGGGCTAATATATTTATATATATATACATGAATGTCTAAATGACATTGTACTAAATAATATACATGTTTGCTATTAATCTATTGAGGTTAATGTTGTGTATAGCTGATATGTCAACTTTACATATATGAAGAAGTAATGCTATAAATAGGATATATGTGTGCTTATAACATAAACTTAGTATGATTATACATGAATATGTTTAAATCTCGAAATATGCTTTTACTTAATTATGACATAGACATGCATATGCATTTACATATAATTATGGTTTCTATAAATATCACATATAAGTATGATAATACAAAGCTTATATAACTGTGAATTTATAATCATAAACAAAAGTGTTCTTAAGCATATGATATGCTTGAAAGAAATATGAAAATATAGATATGTGGGCATGTATACTTTGAATAGAGGCACTTAATATAATGAGATGATAAATGTTGTTTACATATGTGATATTGTGGAAATACATGCCATAATCTCCTTATAAATAAAGGATAGTAATGTTTAAAGGTGGATGTAGTCTAATCATGTTTATCTTACATAGTTCATGTGAGTATACATTTTTATAAGTGTATACATATAAATATTATTTAAACTTATGTGAATAAAGTTAAAGTAAAGCAAAGTGAGTTTTTATGAAAGGATTTAACTACTTGCATTGAGTCTAGGAAATGGATAGATAGGCATGCCTATAAGGGTACCTTGCAGCTGTTTCTGGACAGTTTTGACCTGTTTAGGTCCACTTGAAATTAAAAGTTAAAGTGACCCTATTTGGGTTTAAAAGTTAGAGATAATTTAAACAACCCCATTTGGGTTGTAGCCGACCCCCGCTTGGGTCTGCTTGACTGTTCCATATTATTTGATTGACCCCATTTGGGTCCATGTTATTTGATTGATCCGTTTGGGTCCACCGATTTATCATACAGTTTTATCCCTATAAGGGATCATCATTTAATACCTTCGGGTATCTTATTTGTATGGTCGGGTGCCACCTTTATAATCAACAGTTTTGTACCTTCAGGTACTACCGTATAACCCATTGTCCACCTCTTTAAAATAGTGCAGGCTTTATTATCAAAGGTTAAGAGAAGTTTAATAATGGCATGAAAATTTTTAATTGTCTTCATAATATTCATCATATAAAATTCCTTTTGTTGCATACAAAACCCGTATCTAAAAGAATGCCCAATAGTATATGTATCTATACTGCTAGTATCAAAAATACATGCTAATTGTTTAATTGATGATTATATATGTGTTCACATTGTTGCATGTATACATTCTTTAACGTGTATTTGTTATTTGTGGTGATGATATATAAGTGTTATGTTTGGTTGATTGGCTTATTTTTATGATACATCTAATATATTATAACATGAATAACTTATAGAATATAAAGTAAGCCTGTAGTAATATAATAATATCCTGGTAATTGGAAGTGTTAATTTGTTATATAATTCTAATGTGTGTAAATCCAAGACATAAAAGAATAGATGTAAGATAATTTCAATATCTGTGAAGATTGTTTATGTAATTAATAATTGATAACTATACTTTTATTATTAAGCATTGATTAATAAAATAATCATATTATAAATAGTTCAATTTAAGTCCAAAGGATGTTGGAACTTGTATGATCATATATGGTGATTGAAACGTTAATACAAATTCTTATCGTTGAACTTTATTGTAAGGACCCTAAAGAGGCCCTAGTGGAATTCAAAGGCAAATATATGTCATTAAAGTCAAATTGAGCATTATGGGATAAATTAGTAGTACTTATGATCTAATGGATTCATGGTTTTAAGAGATAGAGTATACCATAGTCAAATGACATTATAACATAGTATGTATAATTCGAGCAAAAAAATATAGTTAAGATATTGTTTGGGAACTATTATTTCTTGCATGCAATAATACTTGTGTTGATTATGGATTTTATAAGTATATTGACTTGAATTAAGATATTAGGCATTAATGTGAAAGTGCTATCCAGAAATTTGGATTGACCTCCAATGACTATTTTAATCATAAGTTGAGTTTTTTAACTCCCAATTTGATGATTTTAGTTGGGATAGAACCGGGACTTCTTTGTCTACAAATGTTATAGAAATAACAATAATGAAATGTGTCCTCTAAGGTCTTCAAAAATGCCCAAAACAGTAGCCCTTTTTCATTTGGCTTGGTCATTGGAGCAGTAGGTGTTTCTTATGTTATAACTCCTGGGATATACATCAAAATGACTTGAACTTTTTATATCATATAGTTAATATCTTAAGTATCAATTGTAAAGGAGAAAATTTTCTTGAAAAATGTCGTTTTTCATGTAAAAAATATTATGCAAAAATCGGACAGTGAGCCGTAGAAAGTGAGTATGTTTAGCATAAAGTATTAATTTAGAGGTCAATTTATAAATATGCATTTTAAGGATCAAATATGGATAGAAGCATATATTAAGAGGTCAATTCTTAAAAGGGATTAAATAGAAAGGTTGATTTAAGAAAAAGAGTTAGTGGAGGGGTCACTTTATAGCATGCAAAAAGTTATATGTCTTTAGTGTGACATGTAAAACCTTGAAGGACCTAGAAAGACATTTACCAAAGCACTATATAAATGTTGGTGTTAGTGGAATGAAAGAGAAAGGGAGAGTGGGACGGCACCAAATGAGGGAATTCATTTCATCTCTTTCAATTTTCATGTTCATCTCTCATAAATTCATGAAGGCCATTGCATGTATGTGGGATTGTTCAAGGAAATATTGATATAGATTAATAAGTTATGGTTTAATTTTGGTTATCTTTATTATCATCATCTTCTTCATTCTCTACTTGGATTTTTTGTTAGGAAAAGCTGCTGGAAATGATGGATTAGAGAATGATTTACATTGTAGATAAAGAAGGAGAAGATAAAAGAGACAAAGGAAAAAGGTCTTGCAAAGGATTAGTTGGCTAAAGGAAATTTTGGCCAAGGTATGGGAATTTTAGGGGTTTTCATGTGCATGTAATTTTCTTCTGGACATGATGAGGTGGACTTGAGATTTGAATGATTTGTTGAGAGGTGAGGTAAGTTGCATTTGAAACCTTAATAGGGTTTCTTTGACCTAGTAATGGTAATTCTATTGTAAATTGAGTTAGAGACCTCAAAATGAACCAATTAAAAATTATGTAGTTAAATGAGACATAAACCTACAAATATTTAGAAGGTACCAGGCGTTGATTCTGCCTCTAACTAATTTTTATAATTTATTGAAAAATCAGGTGAACTTGTGGATTCTGGAACAGCTTGTTATTAAAATGAGATAACTTTGTCTACAATGATCAGAATGATGTAAAGTTAATTTTTATAGAAAATATACTCCTATATCTACAATTATTGAGAAGAAAGCTAAGCTTAAATCTGTCTCAAAGTATAGGGAATTTAGGGTTGAATCTGGACTAGTCCCCTAGACTGCTACAATAATAGGCATAAATTTTTGTAGAGGTGTTGAAATGCTACCAAAAAAAATATGTTAAAACTAGAGACATGAAAGTATAATTTTTAAGATGAAATGTTGGTCTAAATCTCTCTAAATTGTACGTTATGAATTTTTCTAAGTGATAGCCCACACTATTTTGGCTCTATGAATAGCTTATAGTATTTTTCAAATAACTCGAGCTATATGTTAGATATTAAGATAAATTTTGATGCTATGGAAACTAGACACATATAGGGATAATATTGTAGAAGATCATGTTGCCTAAAAATGACATCTTCAATTTCAATTGTGGCTCACAAATCGAGTTTAGAATGCTGCCCTGTGCAGACTTTTGTGATACTTTATTCTACAACTTTTTAATTAATTGAGACAAATAGTTGTTTATGTGATAGTAAAATAAATTGGATAGGGTATGTAATATGACTATCAATGAAGGATTTATATGCATACATATACATTTGTATGTGTACATAAATGAATAATGGTGATGAAAATATCTAACCTATATATGTAATTAGATTTGTACATGATTGTCATATGCAAAATTTATATGTATATATGTAATCCTATGATAAGAAAGTGCATATTTTGACATGTACCTATGCTATGAAATAGGGAATAAAATAGTATGACCATGTCATATGTATATGCCCATATGGAAACATGTCGATATTTTGTATAGCACATGATTATGTATATGAGTGTATGAGCATGTAATTGCCCTATGAGATAGAAAATGTTATAGCATGACTATGAACATATGAGATGCTTAATGAGAACATGATCAAGTATATGATGTGATGATTATATGTCATGCCAATATGTCACAATGCAAATTTTATAGTCACACGAATGGGATGAGCTAGATGTATAACTTGTTATATGAAATGTACATATATATGTCTAGGCACCAGAGAACTTATAGGTTACAAGACTCTATATATGTACAAATAGTATACTGTGAATATAGTCTTGATATGTGAGTTGAACATGAACATAGTGTTGCCTGCAATAGAGTTCAAATGTGGATATGAATACATACATGATAGTCAATATTAAAAATGCTACCCATGACTATTCGTATGATACTTATAGTTTGAAATATTAACTCTACTTGTAAAAAGAAGTAATATGACTAGTAGAATATATGTGTACATATAAACATATACATATATAGTATGATCTTACATGATCGGGTTTGAAAGATATTTTAGTGAAATGAATTAAAGTATATGATTTAAAGTGAAATGTATGATTATGTCTTTACTTAAATAAAATGACACGACCAAGCATATGTGATGTCACATGTTAGCAAGCTGAAACACTAATCTATAGAGCAATAGACTCAATTATAGAAATCTTATTAAAGTACATAATAGCAATGTTATATGACAATACGTACACAAGTGTATGCATTAAAGAGGGAGTATTTTGTCATGTGATTGTTAAATGAGCTATTTGTATAAATTGTTTTATGAATTATGCATATATGTTGATGCTCTAAAGAAGATATATATATCTGTACATGATTATGCACAGGAGCAAATAGTATAATATAGATACAATCATGTAATACGAAATAGTTACATGATTGAAAAAGATTTCAAATTCAGAATAGTAATACCCAATAGTGAGCGTGTTCAAAGGTTTATATAAAGTTACACATGAGCATGTATATGAGTACATTGTTCATTGTTACACAAGACTATACATGTGCATATAAGAATATGAATGAATAAAGAAAAGATAAAGTAAAGAGATTGTACCGCCTGCGTTGGGTCTAGGAAGTGGATAGATAGGCATGCCTATAAGGGTACCTTGCAACTGCGGTAGTTTCAACCCCGTTTGTGTTGTAGTTAACCCCATTTGGGTGACTAAACAAACATGGTCCTATTTGGATCATTTTCAACCCCGTTTGGGTTGTAGTAAACCCCGTTTGGGTGTATGTTTATGTTACATAGTAAAACATGTATGTTTTTTGTGTAGTTGGTATATGTTTATGTTACATAGTAAAACATGTATAATGAGTTGGATAAAGTGATATGTATAGATTATAGGCTAAGGGTGCTACAATTAGTGCGGACAATATTCACGAGCGGCTATCTGGGGACGTTACAGATGGTATCAGAGCCGGTGCCAGATCGGTGTGCCAGCATAATACTGGGCCCCCAAGCCAGCGAGGACGCTGGGCCATTTAGGTGGGGTGGATTGTAATATCCCACATCTGTTGGTAAGGTGAACGAATTAGTTTTTATACGGCTATAGATACCTTACCCTCGTGGACGCGTTTTGATTAATTCACCCAGGAACAAAATCATGAGGGCCTCGGCCCAAAGCGGACAATATTCACGAGCGGCTATATGGGGATGTTACATTTATGATTTTTATAAGTGAATGTAAATGTTTATTTTCTTTCATTTCTTGAAATAAATCATAGTTATATTTGAGACATGATGTGTGCACTGTTGATGATCACTGTGAGTGGTCGTTTATCATGATTTTAGTTCCCCGCTAAGCTTTATAGCTTATCACAGGTGTTTCATCTGTGTATGTTTTTGAGGTGATATCTGCTGCAGGATGGCCAACTCAAGTCATCAAGAGAGACCATTATAGACTTTTATTTTTGGACTCTTTGTATATAGTAAAGATTTTGTGCTATTAGAGATATTACGTAAATATGTTAATCAGTTGTTATATTTTGTAAAAGGACTCTAATGTTTATTGTAAAGTCTTAACAGTATAGCACTCTTATTGATTAAGTATGAATATAAGTTCTCTATATAGTTGGTATATGTATATAATGCATAGTAAGACTTGTGTAATGAGATGGATAAAGTAATATGTATGGATTTATAGGATAAGGGTGCTACAAAACTATGGACCCAAATGGGGTCAAACGATGGTTCCATTAAGGAAAAAGACCCAAACGGGGTCAACTATGGTAGCTGCCAGTGTATCCTTTTAGGCATGCCTATCTAATCCACAACTAAACTAAAACCCGCAGGCTTAACTTTTAAGAAATCTTTGATTAACATTTTCTTCTATACTTAGCATATCATTTGGCTTAAAGACACAACTAATAAAGAATGCATATCATTCTTATCATAAATCAATGTTGAGTTTTAGGCTCCATTACACATGGATGCAAGTCATATCATCACATAGTTGCATTAACATCATTCATACATATCATAACAGTTTATATGATAATGCAAACAAAATAAAGTATTGCTTTTATTGATCAATCTCATCATACCTGGTATTATGCATTAAGCTAATAAGGCAACTGTAAAAGTGTAGTTCTTGCAATTAAAAGTCTTCCTAAGATTATATGCATATCCATATATATAATTGTAGCAGTTCATACTTTAGAGGTTCACATATTGGTTCATCTTATGAAGCAGACTACTCATCAAAGCATGGTTAAATCAAGTATACTGTATAATACTTACATAACTCATAAATTTTAATTACGTACCTTGTTGTTATTTGCCACGACTAGCTTTCATATAGTATCATAGCTCCCATCAATACATTATTACTTTAAACAATACTCATATATTTATAATCCATATAAGAATATGAATAGGTTCTTTTTGGATTAAGATCGACACTTGTGCATCTTTCATCTTTTAGTTCACTTTTATAGTCTATTAGAACATAAACGACTGGTTATCTACCTTAACCCTATCATGCAATGCTTCAACATCTTACTAATACCCTTTCATCGAATAACATATTATACCCATATAAAATATGTAAAAGTATTTCATCTTGCAAGTAGCACACTACTTGTAGACTTGGTAACCACATTAAGTCATGGGACATAAACAAGGAGGCAAGTAGTTTTCCCTTACATCTAGGCTAATTATTATTTTCTATTATGACTTGGAGTATAAACAACTCCTATCGCTCATGATTAAGTGCATTGTATGATACCCCTCTCTTAGCTTAGACATGCAACCTTACTACTACCCTCTAATTACCACAGACTATATCATAGTAATTTACATGTCGTTGCAATGAAATATTAGCATGTGATATTGGGAAAATCATTTACTATGATAGAGTACATACCATATCCCAACTTTATAGGACATGACAACTAGCCTTTAGATTTAAGATTACTAGGTTGCTCCTTACTCTACTTAGTTTTGTGCGCATTATGCACTAAAACACATTCTACTTAAAGCAGTTTATGTACAAAGTGTCCTTGTCAAATCGCTCATATCAGCCTTCAAGTGAATACCTTTCCTTATTTTAATAGGTTATTATTCTAAATCTTTCATTGTTACTTTATTTGATAGCCAGGTCTTCATAAACTATGTCTTTCTAGTCTTTATCGATAAAAGAAACTTCATGATTTATTAGCCCATCAATATTCAATTAGCTCGTAGTCATGCAAAGCAAGTCTTACTTAACTATATCATATTTTAAACCTTAGCATTGTAAATACTTTTAGAACTATAATAATTCATCACTAATCAATTAACATAATACTCACCACTTGTATACCCAACCATAATCAACATTTCTTATTGCTAGCTCATTTCATCCTATTCATATCAATATCTTCATATGCACAAGCTATAAAATACTGGTTCACAAATTATTTATGAGTGAGCTATAGTTTTGGGGAGAAGAAAAACCAAATGAAAGTAGTGTACAAGTGGTTGTGAATTACATGGAAGTAAAGGTTAAGTGGTTTTGCATTTACATGGGTCGTATGGCCAAGTGGCCATGTAAACGAACCAAGGAAAAAGGTATATATGGCTAAGCAAGGAAATAGAGGAAGTACACTGTCATGAATTGAGGAAAAGACATTCATGCATGGTCATGCATGGGTGAGGAACTTCCCATGCGTGGCTGTGCGTGGGTGAAGAACTTCCCATGCATGGTCGTGCATGGGTGAAGAGCTTCCATGCGTGACCATGCATGGGTGAAAAACTAAAAGGTAGAAAGTTAGGCATGGCCATGTGCTAGAAGGAGAAAGCTTTTGCGTGGCCATATGCTAAGGAGAACAAGGGCTAGAAGGCTATGCACGGCTATGCACTGGGAGAAGGAAACTCATGTGTAGGAGTGCCTAGTGTAATACAGTCCTAATTCTGCAGATCGACTACCCAAACTCAAAATCCTATCCTACCCACAATCATACTCATTGAGTTTTAAAACGTCTTAATCTTATCGATATTGCTAACATCTAATCCTTAACCTCATTAAAGAGGATAAACACACAAGAAAAGGAAAACTTTGGAATTAAATCTACGGAAACGTAACCCTAATTCCCATACCTGGTTTGAAGCTCTATCTTCCTTAGCTCATCTTGATCCAGCTCTCTCTTACTACTAATTTCCTTTATTACCTAACACATAAAGGCACAACAGGGTCTCTTGATCCTTCAAAACCAGAGATCAAACATAGAAAAAAAATGCAGAGAGAGAGATCTACAAGGAGAAGCATTACCTTTTTAGATGCCGCTTACAAACCCTAAACTTCTCTGCCCTTGTCCTGATCTCCAGCTTCCCTAGGAAGCCTTAAAAGAGTGATTAGGGTAAATATCTTACTCAAGAATTCCAAGATTGCCCTTATACATTTTTAACCCTTAAAACTTATTTTCTTAACATTTTAACCCAAGCTTCTTATTTAATTCAATTGCATTCTTCCTTAGTATTTTAGCTACACTCCAATACCCATGAGCATGATTACCAGTATACCCTTTATATGACTTAACTTTAATAATACAAAATAATCTAATTTGCCTTATCAAACCTTAATCCTTATTAATTTACCATAATTCAATTAGGGCCATGGTTGGGTCCTTACAGGAAGGTTGGAAGTTTTCAGATCTAGTTTTATTCTTTCATCTATTCTTCCATTTTTGTTAAGTTTTCATAAAAACTTATAGCTTTATACTTACAAATACCATAGATTTACATAAATATAAATATTAGATTCTTAGATCTTTCTTTTTTGGAGCTCATCTTCCATTAGAGGTTAGAGAAGAAGATTAAAAAAGCTTGGGTTAAGTTAGGTGTTCATTCTCATATGAATTTTTAGGTTTATTCTTTCCTTTTCTCTTCTTCCCTTATAATGAATAGTGAGTAGTGACCTAGTTGTTTTGGGGATCTTTGAATCCCCAATACCTAATGTGAATATTAAACTTATATGACTTTATATATAAAAGAATAGTTCATTTTACTGATTTTTGCTAATATTTCATGTGTTTTTGATGTTTTCCTTAATTTATCTCATTTGAATGGATGATTTATCATATTATTTGGAATGGGTATTTTATTGGAATGTTTGAATGCCGTAAATGTTTTTAACTCTATCTTTTATCATGATTGCTATGATTTCGAGATTGCTTTTAAATTAGACTCTTCTGGTTATAGGTTTTGTCATATTAGAACTAGAGTTTGGAGTAAAATGGATACATTTTTTGGTTATTTTATTATAAAATAGGAAAGCAAATTGAACCTAAGATGTTAAACCCACGCATAAGCTAATCATAGGACTTGCTCCGAAATGAGACATTTTGTGATTATAATAGCTTCCTTCGAAATGGGATTCTTAAGTATAGAGGGTTATCTTAATTATATATATATATATTGAAAATAATTAATTTTATATTTGGGATAGGAAGGATGAGTGAACCTGAGTAGAATTTATAGTTTTTTTTTATTTTTATCTTGTTAATATTTGAATCGCTTGAGTTATTTTACAATTGCTTTAAGTTTTAGCTTATTCGTTTATTTTTTGCATCATTTTAGTTTGACAGTAATTTTTCACATAAAAAATCTAGGAATTATTTAGTATACAATTGATTTTTATTGCTTACATTTACAATCCCTTGGGTACGATAATCATGGTTCTTAAATTGGGCACCCTATATTACTTACCGATTCAGTACACTTGTTGAGATCGTATCAAGGACCAAAAATTAAATTATGCATAAAAGAAGTTATAAATGTGATTAAATAAGAAGTAAAGTGAAAAATTAGATTAATAGACTTAAAAAGTGTAAAAATTTGATTGCATGATACGTTAGGGGTAAAATCATAATTTGACCTCAATAAGGTGATTAAAAAAGTTAAAATTGTTAAATAAGTAAAAAGGAGCAAAATTATAAATATAAAAAGTTTTTGGGACCAAAATATAATTTACTACCTTATGAGGAAATATATGGATCAAAATGTAAATTTTACACTTAGAAAGGAATAATAGTAAAAGAAAATAAAAAAAAGTCAAAATTAAGGTCAAACGGGATTAAATATGAGGAATAAAAAGTTTAGGTATTTAATTGTGATTTTACAATCAAGTAGAAAATATGTAAGAATCAATAAGAAAAAATGAACATAAAAATGGTTATAGGAAAAAGGGCAAATTTGAAGTCAAATCACGTATAATGAGACAAAAGTTTAGGGACTAAATTGTAATTTTACATTCAAATAAAAATCATGTGAAAATTAATAAAAAAAATGAGTATAGAAAGGATTAAATAGCAAAATCATGATAATGGGTGGATTAAATTAATTTAATTAATTTACAAATTGCTACCGAAATTTATACCAAATGAATACTAACCATGTGACATCGTTAGTATGAATATACAATATACGGCTACCATGAATGAAAGTAGGGTGTTACATTAAATGGTATCAAAGCAAGATATAGGCAATATTAAGATTAAAGCAAACATATTAATAAGGATGAATATTTGGGTCAATACATATACATGCCATAAAGGAATAAGTGAACTTAATATTTGAATTTACCTATCACTTTTAGGTACTTCAATTGATAGTTATAACTTTTGGTTTTAGGAAAATGAGTGAGATAGCGAGTGATGATGAGAGTGGGGCCTAGCCAATCCAACAGTTAACGAGATGACTCTTAATAGTCAATCTCTTCAATCCAACTAGTATACACCACCAACGGCTTGACACCTTGGAAAAATACATATACATTTACAATCCTTCATACATTTAAATCTTCATACATACAGGAATACAACATATACATATAGTCATATAACATACTCATACAATCTTATATCACACATTATATCCTTGCATTAACCATTTGTACAGTCATACAATTATAAGTTACAGACTTTACATAGATGGTGGCGGGTCTGTTATATCCACAATTGTAGGCCTCAGCTCTTTTATAGTTATAACATCAACCACCATTTCAATCATCCAGAAAATCTATAGTAGTCTTATTGGAAAAGTTAAAAGTGGAAAATTTAGAAGCCTTAGAGGCTATGAAAGTTAGGTTGACCCGAGCTTAGTGTAACCATTGAGGCTAGATCAGCCTCTATCAGGGTTACCTAATAAGGATAATGCTATTTTGGAAATGGTCAGGAAGTAAGAGTGCCTTCTCTTTGCTAGAGAGTATGCCCTAGAGCCCATGTAATAGGGATGTATTTCATATGTATGAACTCATATTCTTAATGAAAGGCATCATTCAATTATTAATGTTATGTTTAAATACACGAGTTTGTAAATCTTAAATTAATAAATAAAGTCCTAGATATTATAAACATAGTGCAAAGGCAATCATGAAAGTGTTCATGAAGTGAGATGTCTATTGCATGCAAATGTGTTAATATCAAAATACCCCTAGTCATAGAATTAACAAGATAGGACATTGTTAATTCAGACAGACTAGCAAATGTTATGCTTCTTGACTGGTTCAAACAGTGGTTCTCATAACTATGATTATGGAAGATAATCAAAGCTAACATATGTATACTTGTTAGAAGAACAAGTTCATTAGAGACCAGCAAAAAGAATCCTCACATGGATATTAAATCTAAGTCAGTGAGGAATCTCTTCATAGCGGTTGTGCAAGTATCCTTAGACTTGAGATCACCAAAGTTATCTTAAGTAGCAAGTGGTATACTTTGATTCCATAACTGATTACTTCTAACTGGAGGTGAACATAGTTAGGAGGTTGGGAATATCATGACCTACTTAAAGTTAGTTGAGTGATCGATAAAGGATTCACCATCCTAGATTTATTAAGAGAAATTATCTTGGATGATTCTATAATTGCCTTGTTCAGAGAATCTTTGGCCAGAGTAATATGCCAAGATGGATAGGGATCCATGAAGGGCATTTTAGGAACAATGGTTAAATTAATAGAACATACATAATTAGATTTATATGAGTTGACAGAAATTCATACTCAAAATCTAATTGAGATAAGAGTGGTGAAAGAAGTAATTGCACGGTAACTGTTTCTATGGAAGGATATAGTCAAACCACTTGACTTTCCTGACATTTAGGTAGTCATGATGCCTAACTAGAGGGCGCTCATGATTTGTATAATAGTGTATCACAAATATCAATAGGGATTGATAAAATGATTTAAAGAAGTTTAAATCATGTGAGTTTTGAATAGAACTCACAATTACATATTATACTGCCAATATGGACAGGAACCCAATAAGTCACACACATATAGAGAAAAAGATAAAATGGTAAAATGACAAGGATAATAATATTTGATATTATTATGGGAATAAAGAAGTGAATAAGAGAATAATTAATTAAAGAGTTTAATTAATTATGTTCAAGTAAAATTATTCGCATAACTTTTTAGAAATGTTTTGTAAAATGGACCTAATTGAAACATTGTATTTCATAATTAATTATTATTGGACTATAAGTGTTATAGGGCTGATATAATAATTAATAGATCCATTGCAGAAATTAAAAAAGGCCCAAAAGATTGGTTTTGGTGCAGAAACCCTCTAGAGGAAGGGCTACACGCCAAACCATGGTAGGAGGCCTCAGAGGCCTAATTCTTAGAACAAAACAAATTAAATATATTTTATAAGTATTATGGAGCCTAAATATTTAATTTGAATGGATTTGTAATTCATTTGGGTGATTAAATCCAAGTTTATAGATGAAGGGCCTAGTTTGTGTGTTTTGTGCATAGTCTTTTACGAAAGGATTTAAATTGGATTTAATTGAGCCAGAATAAATTATTAATAATTTCAGAAGCCCATTTAATGTTTCAACAACAATTTTAAAGAGCCCAATCCCATTCTGAATTTTTATTTTTAATCTAACTATAAAAATCTAAGTGATGGGGATTTTAGGATTAAGTGAACAATTAGGAGAAAAGAAACTCTCTCTCTCTCAACCCTAGCCGCCACCTCCCTTGCTAGCATCAAGGGATTTCAGTGAGCCCTTATATTCCTCCATTTTTGGTTCATTAAATCCTTCTCTAGTGTTGATTACTAATTGGAGGTGTTTAATTTTGGACACTGTGGTTTGCGACAACCCAGTGAGAACAAAAATCAACTGTTCAACAAAAATCAAAGGTGATTTTTCTTATTTTCATTAATATGTATATTGTATATTCATGGCAAGATCATATCTATTGGTTAAAAATTTTAAATTCCGTTTATGTATGAGATGCATGTAACCGATAATTCCCAACATGGTATAAGGGCCTCGGTTTTGCCATGAATCTACAATTTTATATTTTATGAAATAGTTATTATTTTTGAGTTATTTATTTCATGAACTTTAAAATATCATATTTGATTGTTCATGAATAAGAAATATTGATTTCTGGATGTATGTAATCAAATATATAAAACGAAAAATAAAAACGATTTTTTTGAGAAAAGAATCATTGTGTTTGGCATGAATGGCTTTTATTTTTTAATAAAGTTTAGGATCTGTTCTAAATTAAATTTTTATTGATCTACTCTAAAATTATTTTGATTATAATTTATGTGTTTAATATGTGATATTAAGCCATAGGATCAAACAAAATTAAAATCGAACAAGTTTTGCATGAAAACTAGTTTAGTCAAAAAGTTCGATAAATTGGTGTTCTTGGTGTGTTCTTGTTTAGAACAATTTTTAATCTTCTAAATCTGATATATCTGATATATTAATGTGTTTTAATTAATTGGATTAAATAAAATAGGCCTCGAATTAATTGAATTAATTTTAATTCATTAAAACCACTTAATGGGCTTAATTATGTTTACGGACTTGGTTTAAATTAGTGAATGACTTGGTGGGCCGAAAGAATTCAAAAATGAAGTAGAGAAGCAACTTGGCAAGAGTATTAAAACACTTAGATCAAATCGAGGTGGAGAATACTTAAGCCAAGAATTTCAAGATTATCTTAGAGATAATGGGATTTTATCTCAATGGACTCCACCATATACACCACAACATAATGGTGTATCTAAAAGGAGAAATCGAACACTATTAGATATGGTTCGATCCATGATGAGCTGAGCAGACTTGCCTAAGTCCATTTGGGGATATGCAGTAAAAACTACTGTTTATGTTTTAAACAGAGTTCCTAGTAAATTTGTTGATGTTACTCCATATGAGATATGGAATAACAAGAAACCCACACTTTCTCATATGAAGGTATGGGGTAGTCATGCTTATGTGAAGAGGACAATGTCAGACAAACTAGATGTTAAGTCTGACAAATGTTTATTTGTGGGATATCCAAAAGAAACGTTTGGATATTATTTCAACCATCCCTTAGAAAAAAAGGTGTTTGTTTCAAGGCATGCTATCTTCTTGGAAAGAGAATTTCTCCTACAAGAGGACAGTGGGAGAAAAATTGAAATTGGTGAAGTTTAAGACCTACAAATAAAAGTAGATCAACCAATTGAACCCGAGACTAAATTTCATAATGATGAGATTATAGTTGGACCTGATTATACACAAAATCCTATAAGAACGGCTCATTATGTTTATGAGATTTGGCAAATGGATGTGAAGATAGCTTTCCTAAATGGAAATTTGACTGAGGATTTGTATATGACATAACCAGAAGGGTTCACATCAGGAAATGGTGAAAAGGTATGTAAGCTTCAAAGATCCATTTATGGATTGAAATAAGTCCCTAGGAGCTAGAACATAATATTTAATGAGACAATCTGATAAATGGGTATACAGATGCCAGCTTCCAATATGATAAAGATGATTGTAAATCACAGTCTGGTTTTGTGTTCATAATGGAACGAGGGGAAGTTAGTTGGAAGAGTTCCAAACAAGAAACAACTGCTAATTCCACAATAGAAGCTAAGTACATTGCTACTTCAGAAGCAGCCAAAGAAGCAGTTTGGATCAAAAATTTTATAACTGAACTAGGAGTGGTGCCTAGCATTGTTGATCTGATTCTTTTATATTGTTACAACAATGGAGCCATTGTGCAAGCAAAGGAACCACGGTCTCATCAGCGATCAAAGCATGTTCTCAGACGCTACCATCTCATAAGGAAAATAGTAGCTAGAAATGATATGAAAATAGAAAGGGTCCCCACAATTGATAATGTGGCGGATCCCCTCACTAAAGGACTTTCCCAGATAAAGCACGATCACCATATAAATAGCATGGTTCTAAGACATATGAGTGATTGACTCTAGTGCAAGTGGGAGATTGTTAAAGAGTATGCCCTAGAACCCATGTAATAGAGATGTATTTCATATGCATGAACTCATATTATTAATAAAAGGCATCATTCATTTATTAATGCTATGTTTAAATACATGAGTTTGTAAATCTTAAAATTAATAAATGAAGTCCTAGATATAATAAACACAATACAAAAGCAATCATAAAAGTGTTCATGATGTAAGATGTCTATTGCATACAAATGTGTTAATATTTAAATATCTCTAGTCATAGAATTAACAAGATAGGACATTGTTAATTCGAATAGACTAGCACATGTTATGCTTCTTGAATTGTTCAAGTCGTGGTTCTCATAATTGTGATTATGAAAGATAATCAAAGTTAACATGTGCATGCTTGTTAGAAGAACAAGTTCATTGGAGACCTACAAAGAGAAGCCTCACATGGATATTAAATCTATGTCTGTGAGGAATCTCTTTATAGCGGTTGTGCAAGTATCCTTAGACTTTAGACCACCAAAGTTATCTTAAGTAGCAAATGGTATACTTTGACACAATAACTGATTACTTCGAACTGGGGGTGAACATAGTTAGGAGGTTGGGTATATCATGACCTATTTGAAGTTATTTGAGTGATTGATAAAGGATTCACCATCCTAGATTTATTACGGAAAGTTATCTCGTATGATTCTATAATTGCCTAATTCAGAGAATCTATAGTGAAAGTAATATGCCAAGATGGATAGGGATCTATGAAGGGCATTTTGGGAACAATGGTTAAATTAATAGAACATAAAAAATTAGATTTATATGAGTTGACAAAAATCCATACTCAAAATCTAATTGAGATAAGAGTGGTGAAAGGAGTAATTACACTGTAACTATTTCTATGGAATGGTATAGTCAAACCACTTAATATTCCTGACATTTGAGTAGCCATGATGACTAGCTAGAGGCCGCTCATGATTTGTATAATAGTGTATCATAAATATCAATAGGGATTGATAAAATGATTTAAAGAAGTTTAAATCATGTGAGTTTTGAATAGAACTCACAATTACATATTATACTACCAATATGGACAGGAAACCAATAGGTCACACACATATAGAGAAAAGGATAAAATGGTAAAATGACAAGGATAATAATATTTGATTTTATTATGGGAATAGAGAAGTGAATAAGAGAATAATTACTTAAAGAGTTTAATTAATTATGATCAAGTAAAATTGTTCGCAAAACTTTTTAGAAATTTTTTGTAAAATGGACCTAATTGAAATATTGCATTTTATAATTAATTATTATTGGACTATAAGTATTATAGAGCTGATATAATAATTAATATACCCATTGGAGAAATTAAAAGAGGCCTACAAGATTGGTTATGGTGCAGAAACCCTCTAGAGGACGGGTTACACTCTAAACCCTGGTAAAAGGCCTTAGAGGCCTAATTCTTGGACCAAAATAAATTAAATATATTTTATAAGTGTTATGCAGCCTACATACTTAATTTGGATGGATTTGAAATTCATTTGGGTGATTAAATCCAAGTGAATGCATGAAGGGCCTAGTTTGTGGGTTTTGTGCACTGTCTTTTATGAAAGCATTTAAATTGGATTTAATTGAGCCTAAATAAATTATTAATAATTCTAGAAGCCCATTTAATATTTCTCCAGCAATTTTAAAGAGCCCAATCCCATTATGAATTTGAATTTTTTACCTAACTATAAAAATTCAAGTAATAGGGATTTTAAGATTAAGTGAACAACTTAGAGAAAAGAAACTCTCTCACTCTCTCAACCCCAGCTACCACCCCCAACTGCCACCCCCCTTGCTAGCATCAAGGGATTTTGGATAGCCCTTGTATTCCTCCATTGTTGGTTTATTCAATCCTTCTCTAGTGTGGATTACTAATTGGAGGTGTTTAGTTTTGTACATTGTGGTTTGCGACAATCCAGTGAGAAAAAAAATAAACTATTCAGCAAAAACAAAAGGTGATTTTTCTTATTCTCATTAATATGTATATTGTAAATTCATGGCAAGATCAGATCTATTGGTTAAAAATTTTAAATTTTGCTTATGTATGAGATGCTTGTAATCGATAATTCCCAACATTCTTTTCCTATTTTTATTTTTTTAACATCAAAAAGTGTTTTCATTGGGGTTTTCTTAAGGGAAAAATCATTGTTTAAAAAATATATTTGCATTCCTTTCTATTTGGTAGGAAAGTAACTGTGGTTGGGACCCTTTCGTTGACCTATGAAGTGAGTCACAAACTAATTCATAGGTCAGGTCCATGACTCATTGCTTGGGTTATAGACTAATGCCTCTAATGACTTCCTACTTCAGCCTGTTACTCACTGACTCGCCATGGTTTAGAGTCCATGACTCACCATGTGAGTCACAGACCATTTTCAACATTAAAAGGTTTTGGGCCACACTAAGTTGCCCCACGTGTCACGATCTATGACTCATAAGTCATGCCTCTGGTTCATGACTCAATGCTTTCCGATAAAATCTTTAGGTTTTCATCATATAAAACACAGGATTATTTGGTTAAAAAAATATCCATCCTTGGCTTTGATATTCAACAAAAAATTAACTAAGAAGGATGGAACATTTTATTGGGATTGAGGACAACAATTATCACTTACAAACTAGCAAGAGAGAGAAAGGATAGAGATGTGGTTTTTTGAAAAAAAAAAACTCATGTTTTGAATGAAATAAAATAAAGAAGAACTTGAGTTTTAAAGAAAAAAGAGAAATTTCACGTAAAATGAAGGAGAATAGCAATAAAAGGCACTTTCACTAGCTTTAAATCACAGCTAAACTGATGGTAATGTAAGAGGTTATCCGTTTATTAAAAATTTATTTGAACTTTTTTGCCTTATTTTGAGCTTTAAAGGCTTTGTATTTTGTGTTCTTCCATATGAATAGCTTGTGCAAATTGATTCCTTTGTGCGTGATGTTTAATATTGTATAATTAGTGTTTTTGTGTGTGTTTTCATAAGTTATGTATGAATTATTGTCTTTTTGTGATTTGCTTGAGTTTTACACCCTCCATAATCATTTTTTATCTTTAGAACTTTATATTCTTTAACTTGATTAATCAATGAAATTTGAGCTATTTGATGTGTTTTGATTTTAATTTAAGCCTTATATGTTTTTAATAGAGTTTTAAGGGTGTTTTGCATGAGGTTTTGGCCTTAGATTTAAGTTTTAGAATTTGAGGCTTCATTCATTCCATCATTTTATAGTTGTTGGACAACTCCGAGACTCACATACATAAATGAGTCCATGAATTTTCCAGGAGTTAACCGTGACTCACTGAAAAGGGCATGGCTTACCTTATATTGGTCTATAAGTTGGTCCATCCTAGCTCGTGACTCACTTAAGTCCTTGAGTCACTCCCACCCAAACTTCCACATTTTGTCTTTATTTCCTTCACTTGCCATACAAGCCTTGTGCTTGTTTTTTTTTTATGTTTACATGTGTTTTTATTTGGAATAAATAGCCTGAATTTTGTTCCCTTTTAGGGGGATATATTTATCCATTAAATTTTCTTCTATATAATCAATTCACTATTTTGTTTTTGGGTGCATGAATCCCTGAAATTATTTGGAGGCAATGGGTAAAACAATATAGACCCAAATATTTATTATTAAATCCATTTTTATTCGTTTATTCAGTTAAATTATTTAAATTATTTTTATATTTTGGCTTGTATAATTAATATATGTGTATAATAATGAAGTAAAAAAGGGGCATTTTTTTACAAAATTAAAGGAAATCACTTTAAATTATTTTTATCTAACTAAGTGGATTTTATTAATAAAATGGATCACACTGAATAAATTTTCTAAGTCATGTATGGGAAACCAATGTTTCTAAATTGAATAAATGCGACAATTTATGCATGTGTATATCTCAATTAATTAATTTATTAAATTATTTATCTTGACTTGAATAAAAAACGTTTTCATTTAAAGCCGTAAAAGCAAATACATTAGTCCTGATTCATACATATCAGAACCAATGTACCGAAATAAACATGATTTATGTATGAATTAACTTTTTTATGTGATAACATGTTTATTTATTCACCTTATTATATTTCTTGCAATGTATGAGAAAGGGACTAACACAATTAGGTATAAGCAAATATTTATATTAACCATCAACCAAGTAATGCGAGTAGAAATAGAATCTGAACTCTCTCTAGTTTCAGCATCATAAGGTATAAAAAAAATCACTTTTCTAATGTTTTATTTGTTAGCGACTCATAAATACATGCCTTTTGGTGCTCAATAGTTTCCTCGTAAATTGACCATTAGCAAATAAGCAAGGATACCTCGGATGTTCTCGCATCCCTTTGGGGTTTGAGGCATTGTGTATTGGGTTGAATCTTTGTTCATTACGAAGCGATTGATTTTGATGAGTTAAATGAACCTTAATCCAGTCATTAACAATAAAAGCGGGTTTTTGAGAACAAACCGAATGTATACGAGGTTCGAGGTGCATCATTGTGGCAACTCTGCTAGGGACATTTTGTGATTTCATTTTAAAAGCAACTTGGTTAATGTCATATAAATAATTGTTTATGGTTTGATTTTGCTACTTTTTTTCTAACTTAGACTACATTATAAATATGTTATTGCCTTAGAAATAGGTTAGGCATCCATATTTCACGAACGGCGTAATCTTGAAGCGCAACCCTACATTCATTCAATGTAAGGAAGTGCTAGAAAGGACCACTAGCCCAAGTCTCATACCTATTTGGTATGTTAAATGGAGACCTGATTGGTCATTATACTTATGATGAGATGGACCTATTGGCAGGGACAACACTTGGGTAGCCTTAAAGATGTACTACCAGACCAAAGCCCTATGTAGTGGTATAGATACTTCCCTTATGAGTTGGCACAAAAGGGAGAGAGAGATTAAGAGAAAAGACTTTCTTTTTGTTTTAATCACTTAAACCTAATTCCTCATTAGTTGGCCTTTTATAGTTAGGTTAAAATTCCAACTCCTTAATGAGATTGGGCTCTTTGAAATTGCTGGAGAATTATTAATTGGGCCTCTGGAATTAATTATAATCATTTGGGCTTAATTAAATCCAATTTAAACCTTTTCATAAAATACTATGCACAAAACCCACAAACTAGGCCCTTTGTGCAACTAATTGGATTTAAATACACAAATGGATTCCAAATCCAACCAAATTAAATATGTGAGTTCCATAACACTTATGTAACATATATAAATTAATTTGATCCAATAAAAAGTCCTCTAAGCCCTTCTGTATGGAGTTGGCGTGTGGCCCTCTTCTGGAGGGCTTCCTCCAACTTCTTCATTCCTTTGGCCCTTTATAATTTTTCCAATGGACCTATTAATTATTATATCAGTCCTATAACACTTATAGTAGTCTTATAACACTTATAAGATAATAATAATTAATCATAAAATACATTATTTCAATTAGGTCCAATTTTGCAAAACATTTCTCAAAAGTTTCGCGGACAATTTTATTTGATCATAATTAATTAAACTCTTTAATTAATTATTATCTTATTCACTTCTTTAACTTCATAATAATATCAAATATTATTATCCTTGTTATTTTACCATTTTATCCTTTTCTCTATATGTGTGTGACCTATTGGGTTCCTGTCCATGTTGGCAGTATAATATGTAATTGTGAGTTCTATTCAAAAATCACATGATTTAAACCCCTTTAAATCATTTTATCAATCTCTATTGATATTTTGATACATCATTATACAAGTCATGATTGGCCTCTAGCTAGGTATCATGACTACCCAAATGTTAGGAAAGTTATGTGGTTTGACTGTACCCTTCCATAGAAACATTTACCGTGCAATTACTCCTTTCACCACTCTTATCTCAATTAGATTCTGAGTATCGATTTCTATCAACTCATATAAATCTAATTATGTATGTTCTATTAATTTAACCATTGTTCCTAAAATGCCCTTCATGGATCTCCATCCATCTCGGCATATTACTCTTGCCAGAGATTCTCTGAACAAGGCAATTATAGAATCATACGAGATAACTTCCCTTGTTAAATCTGGGATGGTGAATCCTTTTTCAATCACTCAACTATCTTCAAGTAGGTCATGATATACCCAATCTCCTAACTATGTTCACTCCCAGTTGGAAGTAATCAGTTATGGAGTCAAAGTGTACCACTTGCTACTTAAGATAACTTTGGTGATCTCAAGTCTAAGGATACTTGCACAACCGCTATAAAGAGATTCCTCACTGACATAAATTTAATACCCATGTGAGGATTCTCTATGTAGGTCTCCAGTGAACTTGTTCTTCTAACAAGCATCCACATGTTAGCTTTGATTATCTTCCATAATCACAGTTATGAGAACCACTGCTTGAACCATTCAAGAAGCATAACATGTGCTAGTCTGTCCGAATTAACAATGTCCTGTCTTATTAATTCCATGACTAGGGATATTTAGATATTAACGCATTTGCATGCAATAGTCATCTCATATCATGAACACTTTCATGATTGCCTTCGCACTGTGTTTATAATATCTAGGACTTCATTTATTAATTTAAGATTTACAAACTCATGTACTTAAACATAGCATTAATAAATGAATGATGCCTTTTATTAAGAATATAAATTTTATACATATGAAAAACATCCCTATTACATGGGCTGTAGGGCATACTCTCTAACAATCTCCCACTTGCACAAGAGCCAATCACTCATATGTCTCAGACCCATGCTATTTATATGGTGATCATGCTTAATCTGGGAAAGTGCTTTAGTGAGGGGATCCGCCACATTGTCATATATGGGAACCCTTTCTATTTTCACATCATTTCTAGCTACTATTTCCCTTATGAGATGGTAGCGTCTGAGAACATGCTTGGATCGCTGATGAGAACATGGTTCCTTTGCTTGCGCAATGGCTCCATTTTTGTCACAACATAAAGGAATCGGATCAACAATGCTAGGCACCACTCCTAGTTCAGTTATGAAATTTTTGATCCAGACTGCTTCTTTGGCTGCTTCTGAAGCAACAATTTACTCAGCTTCCATCATGGAATCAACAGTTGTTTCTTGTTTGGAACTTTTCCAACTAACTGCTCCTCCTTCCATTATGAACACAAAACCAGATTGTGATTTACAGTCATCTTTGTCAGATTGGAAGCTGGCATCTGTATACCCATTTACTTCCAAACTGCCCTCTCTATATACCAAGAATACATCCTTAGTCCTTCTCAAGTACTTAAGGATATTCTTGACAGTTGCCCAGTGTTCCTCTCCAAAATTGGATTGGAATCTGCTTGTGACACTCAAAGCAAATGCTACATCTGGACGTGTACATAACATAGCATACATGATAGAACCAATTGCAGATGCATATGGTATTCTATTCATGTTCTCTCTATCCTCTAGTGTCTGCGGACACATAGACTTAGAAAGGTGTTTCTCATGCACCATGGGTATAAACCCTTTCTTAGAGAGATCCATTTTGAACCTCTTCAATACTTTATCTATATATGTACTCTGAGAAAGACCTAGCAACCTATTGGATCTATCTCTATAGATCCTTATTCCCAGAATATAGGATGCTTCTCCAAGGTCTTTCATGGAGAATTGCTTAGATAACCAAATTTTAACTGATTGGAGAAGAGAAATGTCATTTCCCATGATCAATATGTCATCTACATATAGAACTAGGAAGACAAATGCACTCCCACTAACCCTTTTATATACACAAGGTTCATCTTCATTCTATGAGAAACCAAACTCTTTGATTGTCTTATTAAATCGTATGTTCCAGCTCCTAGAGGCTTGCTTCAATCCATAAATGGATCTTTGAAGCTTGCATACCTTTTCGCCATTTCCTGATGTGAATCCTTCTGGTTGTGTCATATACACATCCTCAGTAAGATTTCCATTAAGGAAAGCTATCTTCACATCCATTTGCCAAATCTCATAATCATAATGAGCTGCAATGGCTAAAAGTATTCTTATAGACTTAAGCATCGCAACAGGAGAAAAAGTTTCGTCATAGTCAATACCTTCTTTATAACGATAACCTTTTGCTACTAAGCGAGCTTTATAGGTAACTACATTACCTTCCATGTCGGTCTTCTTTTTGAAGACCCATTTGCACCCTATGGGTTTTATCCCTTCAGATGGTTGAGTTAAACTCCATACTTTGTTCTCATACATGGAGTCCTTTTCAGTTTGCATAGCCTTAAGCCATAAATCACGTTCTGAATTGTTCAAAACTTCTTGATAGCTAGTAGGCTCATTGTCCTCTACTACAGTTATGCCTCTATCCGAATCTATGTGAAATCCATATCTCACAGGGATAGAGCGCATCCTAGTAGACCTTCTAGGATTCTGTGTATAATCAGGTTCAGCTGCAATCTCATCTATATGAAATTCAGTTTCGGGTTCAATCGGTTGATCTACTTCTATTTGTGGGTCCTGAACTTCACCAAGTTCAATTTTACTCCCACTGTCTTCTCGTAGGAGAAATTCTCTTTCCATGAAGACAACATGCCTTGAAACAAACACCTTTTGTTCTAAGCGATGATAGAAATAATATCCAAACGTTTCTTTTGGATATCCCACAAATAAACATTTGTCAAACTTAACATCCAGTTTGTCTGACATTGTCCTCTTCACATAAGCAGGACAACCCCATACTTTCATATGAGAAAGCTTGGGTTTCTTGTTATTCCACATCTCATATGGAGTAACATCAACCGATTTACTAGGAACTCTGTTTAACACATAAACAGCAGTTTCTAGTGCATATCCCTAAAAGGACTTAGGCAAGTCCGCTCGGCTCATCATTGATCGAATCATATCTAATAGTGTTCGATTTCTCCTTTCAGATACACCATTGTGTTGTGGTGTATATGGAGGAGTCCATTGAGATAAAATCCCATTATCTCTAAGATAATCCTGAAACTCTTGACTTAAGTATTCTCCACCTCGATCTGATCTAAGTGTTTTAATACTTTTGCCAAGTTGTTTCTCTACTTCATTTCTAAATTCTTTGAACTTTTCAAATGCTTCAGACTTATATTACATTAGATAGATGTATCCAAACCTGAAATAATCATCTATGAAAGTAATGAAGTAGGAGTAACCTCCTCTGGCATGTGTAGTTATTAAACCACATACATCTGAATGTATTAAGTCCAAAACCATTTTAGCTCGTTCTCCTTTACCAATAAAGGGAGCTTTTGTCATTTTTCCCAATAAACAAGATTCGCATGTATCAAATGATTCATAATCAAATGATCCAAATCGCCTGACTTGTGCAATTTGGTCATGCGTTTTTCATTTATGTGGCCTAAACGACAATGCCATAAGTATGAGGTATTTAGATTATCATGTTTCATTCTCTTGGTATCCACATTATGTACTTCTTTAATTAAATCAAGAACAAATATACCATTCTCAATGATAGCTTTTGCATAAAACATATTGTTCTTAAAAATGTAACAACATTTGTCCTTTAAAGAAATATCATAATCGTTCAACAGACGACTGAAAAAAATAATACTTTTGGATAAAGCTGGAATACAATAAAAATTATTTAATTCAAGTACTAATCCACTTGGAAGAGGCAAATGATAAGTCCCCACAACTATTGTAGAGATGTTTTGTCCAGTAGTTGACTGCAAACATATCTCTGCCTTTCCAACTCTTCTAAAGCTTCTAAGCCCATGTAGATCATTCCACAAATGAGATCCACATCCGGTATCTAATACCCAAGATAGTTTTGAAGCAATAGAATAAGCATTAATTTCAATCATATGAATACCTGAAGTAGAAGCATCAGCTTGCTTCTTCTCCTTGAGAGAATCTAAATAGGCCTTGCAGTTATGCTTCTAATGACCATCCTTTGGGATTCTTTTTCTTGGCAACCTTTTTCTTGGAAATCCCACCATCCATTATCTCATGTTGCTTCTGAAGCTCTGAGGACATAGCACCCAGCATCAGACATGCTGCTGATTCACTATCCTCCATGTATTTTCGATAAGTGCCTTTGATCTCATCAATTGCATCATATGATGGAAGTGGTGGTGGATCTTTATCCAAGACATAATGGATCTTTTCAGCTCTGAGAACAATTCTCACTTACTTGATCTAGTCAGAATAGTTGCTACCAACCAGTTTGTTATCCAAGATTGATCGTATATTTGACGTGCTCATGATGATGACATAGATGTGAAAAAGAAAAGATATGAGAGTATGTTCATATATATGTATGCATTAATAAGGTCTTTAATTAATCCATTTACTCCCACTATTTTATTGCGAATTAATAGCCCTCACTATATAATCCGAGAAAACCCGATGGTTTTCTTAGTGGGCCAATATCCAATCCTTGATATGTAATTTGACCTTGACTGTGGTCAACAAGCCAAATTCCATACCCTTGAAAGGTAGGTATCTCTATACCAATTGTGTCTCTACACAACTATTGGATCATTAGGTTATCAACTCTTTATGCATGCATATCATATATGCATTCCCTAATCCTGCCTCTAGAACCATTAGCCTTGACTGTGGTCAAAAAACTAATGGGCTAGCTAAGATGACCCATTTAATTAGATTTGAACATATTCGATATAATGTGAGCTTGACTGTGGTCAACAACCCACACTATAAAGAACTCTGGTTCTCCTCAAATTAATGGAAGGCTTATATACCTTAGTATTTGTTTGAGGGTTTTACTTAATTAAGTCTCATCATACATGGTTGGCATACATTGGTATGCATCCTATATCTATCACATAAATATAAGCATACAAATATGGTATAGTTATGGACTTCACTACATTGATTTCCCCGAGACAAGAGGAAAATCAAAAGGTCACACCTAGGTAGTATGCATGATTCAAACAAGAAAATAATTACATTATCTTCAAGCTTGTTGGATCTCCATCCGGCCCATCTTGCTCCTTGATATTGGTCTCCATCTCTATTTCTAATTCTAATCTAAGTAATCTAATTACATATTACAATTTAAAATGAAATACAAACCAAAAACAGGTGGCCGGAACATGAAAGTCCTCATTGGGCCAAAACATGCATTATGCTCAATCACATTGGGCTTTGTCCATAACTAACCATCATGCCAATCACACACCCTTATATGCCTCTCTAATGCATAAAGAAATGGATTACTAACTTTGTTTCAACCTTTGAAACTATATTTTGAGTTATTTTAATGATGTGATCAAATTAGGAAACTTTTTCCATTTTGGAAACTTTCATTTTAGGAAACCTTTTTGCATGCATGTGTTCTTGTCTTAATAATCAATCCAATTGATTATTAATTAATTATAAATTGATTATTTAATTAATTAATCATATTAAATAATTAAAAGAATCAATTTTGGGCTTAAAACAAATGTAGGCCGAAACCCACAGAAGAAAAACCCTAACTGTGTTCACACACAAACTAGTTTTGTGTCTTTTGGACCATTTGGGCCTTTTGGAATGAGCCAAGCCCACTCCAGCCCTTAAAACCCATTAATAAACTTAATTAATGTTTATAATATTTAATTTAAATCAGCTCCTTGGGCCCACCAAGTCATTCACTAATTTAAACCAAGTCCGTAAACATAATTAAGCCCATTAAGTGGTTTTAATAAATTAAAATTAATCAAATTAATTTAAGGCCCATTTTAATTAATCCAATTAATTAAAAACACTTTAATATATCATATATATCAGATTTAGAAGATCAAAAGTTGTTCAAATCAAGAACACATCAAGAACACACGAAGAACACCAATTTATCGAACTTTTCGACTAAACTAGTTTTCATGCAAAACTTGTTCGATTTTAATTCCGTTCGATCCTACGGCTTAATATCAAATATTAAACAAATAAAATATCATCTAAATGATTTTTAAATGGATCCATAAGAAATTAAATTAGAACAGCCCCTACATCACCTAGGGTTTCACGCCAAACCCTTATCACAATCATTCAAAAATTTCGTTTTTGTTTCCACCAAATTTATTTGATCACACATACAACCAGAAATTAATATTTCTCATTCATGCACAATAAAATCTTATATTTTAAAGTTCATGAAATAAATAACTCAAAACAAAACAAAACTTATTCCGCAAAAAAATATAGAATTGTATATCCATGGCAAAACCTTGGCTCTGATACCATGTTGGAATTTAACGGTTACATGCATCACATACATGAGCGAAATTTTAAAATTTTTTAACCATTAGATCTGATCTTGCCATGAATACACAATATAACTATATGAGAATAAGAAAAATCACCTTTGATTTTTGTTGAACAGTTGATTTTACTTCGCACCGGGTTGTCGCAAACCACAGTGTCCAAAATTGAACACCTCCAATGAGCAATCCACACTAGAGAGGGGTAAATTGAACCAATAAATTGGTGTTAAACTAGGGCTGGCCGAAATTCCCAAGAGCTAGCTTAGGAGTTGGCGCAAAAGGGAGAGAGAGATTAAGAGAAAAGACTTTCTTTTTGTTTTAATCACTTAACCCTAATTCCTTATTAGTTGGCCTTTTATAGTTAGGTTAAAAGTCCAAATCCTTAATGAGGACTCTTTAAAATTGCTGGAGAATTATTAATTGGGCCTCTGGAATTAATTATAATCATTTGGGCTTAATTAAATCCAATTTAAACCTTTTCATAAAAGACTATGCACAAAACCCACAAACTAGGCCCTTTGTGCAACTAATTGGATTTAAATACCCAAATGGATTCCAAATCCAACCAAATTAAATATGTGAGTTCCATAACACTTATGTAACATATATAAATTAATGTGGTCCAAGAAAAATCCCTCTAAGCCCTTCTGTATGGAGTTGGCGTGTGGCCCTCTTTTGGAGGGCTTCCTCCAACTTCTTCATTCCTTTGGCCCTTTATAATTTCTCCAATGGACCTATTAATTATTATATCAGTCCTATAACACTTATAGTAGTCTTATAACACTTATAAGATAATAATAATTAATCATAAAATACATTATTTCAATTAGGTCCAATTTTGCAGAACATTTCTCAAAAGTTCCGCGGATAATTTTATTTGATCATAATTAATTAAACTCTTTAATTAATTATTATCTTATTCACTTCTCTACCTTCATAATAATATAAAATATTATTATCCTTGTTATTTTACCTTTTTACCCTTTTCTCTATATGTGTGTGACCCATTGGGTTCCTGTCCATGTTGGCAGTATAATATGTAATTGTGAATTCTATTCAAAACTCACATGATTTAAACTCATTTAAATCATTTTATCAATCTCTATTGATATTTTGATAAATCATTATACAAGTCATGATTGACCTCCAGCTAGGCATCATGACTACCCAAATGTCAGGAAAGTCATGTGGTTTGACCGTACCCTTCCATAGAAACAGTTACCGTGCAATTGCTCCTTTCACCACTCTTATCTCAATTAGATTCTGAGTATGGATTTCTGTCAACTCATATAAATCTAATTATGTATGTTCTATTAATTTAACCATTGTTCCTAAAATGCCCTTCATAGATCTCCATCCATCTCGGCATATTACTCTGGCCAGAGATTCTCTGAACAAAGCAATTATAGAATAATGCGAGATAACTTCCCTTGTTAAATCTGGAATGGTGAATCCTTTGTCAATCACTCAACTATCTTCAAGTAGGTCATAATATACCCAATCTCCTAACTATGTTCACTCCTAGTTGGAAGTAATTAGTTATGGAGTCAAAGTATACCACTTGCTACTTAAGATAACTTTGGTGATCTCAAGTCTAAGGATACTTGCACAACCGCTATAAAGAGATTCCTCACTGACATAGATTTAATATCCATGTGAGGATTCTCTATGCAGGACTCCAATGAACTTGTTCTTCTAACAAGCATCCACATGTTAGCTTTGATTATCTTCCATGATCACAGTTATAAGAACCGCTGCTTGAACCATTCATAAAGCATAACATGTGCTAGTCTGTCCGAATTAACAATGTCCTGTCCTGTTAATTCTATGACTAGGGATATTTAGATATTAACACATTTGCATGCAATAGTCATCTCATATCATGAACACTTTCATGATTGCCTTTGCACTGTGTTTATAATATCTAGGACTTCATTTATTAATTTAAGATTTACAAACTCATGTACTTAAACATAGCATTAATAAATGAATGACGCCTTTTATTAAGAATATAAATTTTATACATATGAAAAACATCCCTATTACATGGGCTCTAGGGCATACTCTCTAACAATTTTGTTATAATAATTAGAAATTTTACTAGATTGACTATTGTCTGATAAAAATTCTATTTGAACATATCCATCATTATGCTTTAATATTCAAGAAAATTGCTTATTAATGTTAATTGGTCTAGGCTCAAATATTTCCTTTAGTTCCCAATTTTCTAAATTAGTTATTTCATCCCATCTAAGTCTTTTGGGTATTTGAATATTAGAATGTGCTTTATTAGCTTCGAATAATAAAGTTTCATTTCTTTTAAAGGGTTTCTTAGTATTAAGATTTACAGTTGTAGACATCACTTTTTAATATATTATATATATTACTGCTATTACTCTAACATTTGCTTTAAATTTTAAATTCTTTGTTTTAATGATTAAAGTTAAAGTATCTAATATATTAGAATCATATAAACTTGTCAAATATCCTGGAAAGTAACTAAAATAAATTGGTCCATTAGCTAGCTTTTTCTCTGCCATTGCTAATAAAGAATTAAAGAAATTAATATGTCTAGCATCATTCCAGATGAATGTTCCCTTTCAGCTGAAATTCGATTGATAATGGAATTGAATTTTTCTTCAGAGGACATTATTGACAATAAATTGACAATCTAATTTTTATCTAAAATAAAACTTTATGGAGGAGTTGATGATGACGTTGTAGGAGTAAAATACCTAGGCTACTTGAACATTAGCCTTTTTAACTTCAAAACTATCCCACCACTTTATTATAAATTCTCTACAAAGGATGGGAAGTTGATAAATATGCTTCAAAGTAATGTAAGTCTAAGAAATTATTCAATGAACCTTAAAAATTGCACAATATTTAAGAAGATTATTGGGAGCATCCGGTTGACAATAAGTCCTGAACTTTGCGAAAGCTTCTTTTATTAGAAATGAAACTCCTTTGATTATCAAACCTATATAACTAAACCATCTGATGAACCAATTAGGAAGAACACCACCAAATTTATGTGAAAAATAAAAGAACCAAGAATTCTAAAAATTTCTCAAATAAAATGCTTTGAACCAGGCTTCTTGATAATCATAGTAACTATTTGCCGACTTCGGAGGGTATCCTAATAAAGTCTTCAATAAATATGGCATGTGATCCCATTCTTATTGAGTGATAACATTGATACTTTTAACCTTGCTATAGGTAATCCTATCTTTATCTCTCGAATCATAATGATGTTCTATTTCTACAGATCCAAAATCTACTAATATGGCTTCATAATAATCTCTTGATTTATTCGAATCTTCCTCATGAAAATGCCAACTATTAGGAAAAATATAATAAATTAATCGATAAAAAATTTGATTTTCTTCTAGCTCTAAAACTTTAATAACTAAAATTTTCTCATTAAAAAAATAAGGAGAATAAATTTTTATTGTAGAAGGAGAACGATAATATAGAGTAGGAGGAGAGGGAGAAGAAGGTGAAGTAAGTGTTGTTGGATATAATATAGGAGGTGTAGAAAATGAGAAGGTTTGCGGTCTAAGAAGTGAAGGAGATGGTGGAAAAAAGGGTTTAAATCTATAAGTAACAGTTCTAATAGGAGGAGGTGTAAGCAAAGGATTTTGTTGATAATTTCCTGATGATAATGAATTTCCTATTGATAATGTAGTTTTTGTCAAAACTTTCTTATTTGAATTCATTTGCCGTATAAGAATTCACGAGAAAGAAAATCAGGCAAACTGTTATTTTTTACTTTAATGAACTCTACAGCAAAATCAAAATTACTTAGTAAAGCTTGCCATTTTGCAAATATTTGTTTAGAAATTAAAATTTTAGCATCATTTTCTAAAACATATTTTGCTGATAGACAATAGATTCGTAATAAAAATCTTTTCATATATAAATCATCTTCAAACTTTTTAATGCATAAAATAATGCTTAAATTTTCCTTTTTAATTGTAGGATAATTCCTTTGAGTTTGATTCTAGCTTCCTGAGTAAAATCTTACAAGTTCTTCCTTATTGTCTTCTTTCCATTTTTGTTTTACAATTCCTTCGTAGCCTAAGTCACTAGTATTTATTTCTATTATTAGAAAAGCATCTACGTGTGGAATATTTAAACATAGTAGACTTCTAATTTTTTATTTGATTTCTTTTACTATCTTAGTAAGGTTTTCTATCCATGGTTCAGGTTTCTTTTTAATATATTATATAAAGGCTTACACGGTTTTCTTAAATCATTAAAAAAATCATAAACATAATTTAAACATCCTAAAATCCTTTGTCATTATTTATTATGCTTTATTTCATATGAAAATTTATTAGTAAATTCTAAACATCTATTTATTGGTTTTATAATGCCTTGATCTATATTATGTCCTAAGAAACTAACTTTAGTTTGGAAAAGTTGCATCTTTGATGTGGAGACTATTAATCCACTCTGATGAATTAAGTGAAAAAATCTTTTAAAAATATTTGATATGATGACTTATTGAATTGGAAAAAATTAATACATCATCTATGTATTCGATTGAAAATTCATGTATTGATCTTAATATATCGTTCATAATATTTTGAAATTTTGAATGAGCATTTTTTTTACCAAATGGCATAATATTTCATTCATAATGTCCAAATGGAACATTAAATTCATTCTTATACTTATACCTATCTTCTTCATCTACTTATACTTGCCAAAATCCTGATTTCATATCAAATTTGAAAAAATATTTGCATTGCTCAACTTTTTTAACAAATCTCTTTTATATGGTATATGATATCTTATCCATTGTAAAATTCATTTAAAGGCTTATAATTTATTACTAATCTAGGGGTTTCTCTTTCCATTTCTACTGTATTCATAACATAAAAGGCTTAACATGATCGGGGAGATTTTGAATCTCTAATTAACCCTTTTTTCTTTTAGATCTTATATTTCTTTACTATAAAATTTTTCCAAATCGCCTGTCATTTTGATGGCTTGTAATTTCATTTGAATTCTCTTTTCAATTAAATCTTTTATGTAAGGTAGTTTCACTACATATTACTTTCTACTCTAAAAAGCATTAGGAACTGGTGCACATTTCTTATGAAAAAGTATTTTAAAATTCTTTGATTTTTTCTATCATCTCTAGACTATCTAATTGTTCTTTTATTCTTTCTCCCTCTATTTTTTTATGAGAAATTTATTTTGTTTTTGTTTATTTTTTAACAAATTGATTTCTAGTATATTTTTTCTTATGTGACTAATTTCTCTAGATACTATGAGAAATGCAAACTCAGAAAAAATCTCTTTATTTAAAATTTGTGTCTTAATTTCATTATCATATACTTGAAAAGGATTAAACATTGTAAGAAAAGGTGTTCCTAGAATAACTCCTAAATTTATGTTTTTTACTAGAACTAGATCATTTTTAAAACAATATCCTATCTTACAAATCTTTACTTTAGATAATTTATAATTAATTATTAATTTTGATCCACTAGTTATTCCTAATCTTTCGAAGGTTTTTTCATAGTACTTAGTTGGAATTAATCCTTCTTGAATACAATTTTGATCTACTCCACTATCCACTAAAGCTAAAATAGTTAAATGAAAATCATCATTAACAACTATATCTAACTTTACATACCATTTTTTGTAATTTACTTGAGATATACAATTAATATATTCATCTTGTGTTTCTCTAATGACTATACTAGATGAGGCTATTCCTTTTAATTTTTTATCATCTTGTACTAAATTACTAAAACTAACTTTTAAACTGTCTTCTAAATTCTAAATCTTTCATTTTAAAATATTTATTTATTATTTTAATATTCTAATTTCTTATTGAAGATCTTGCATAGTTTATTCTTTTTTTAATTCCAATTTTTTATATATCTCTAATAAATTATATGGTGTAAAATCTTTATTTTTTTTGTTCTCATTACTTCCATTAACCTAAGTAAATAATTTCTTTTTACTTTTGGGTCATCTATTTTATTTATAATATCAAATAAAAATTATTTTTCGTTACTTAACATATTTATGGTGTTACATTGATAAGGTCCTATACAACTACAAGATTCTGATTTTGAATTACCATCCATACTATTAATTCCAGATTTTTTTTCTATTTCATTTATGTCATTTTTTGAATAATTTAAGACTTCTACTTCACTTCTACTTGTAACTTCATTAAACATAATTTTAGTTATTCATTTCTTAATTCTTTTGAAACATCTAGATTATTAATATATTTCTTTGTTCTACAGTCTCTTTAATAATGTCCTGGCCTTCCAAACTTATAGCAAAGTACTATATCCTTTTTACTAGTTTTAGGTTTAGTTTATTTACATTTTGCCTTTTCTCTAATTGAATTTTCTTGACTATATTATTATTTATATTGATAGGTTTATAACTTGTTTTTCTAGTAATATATTTTCTTTTTGGTTTTACTTTTCTCTTTGTAGCCGTTGGAGCTCTAATTAGTTGATAACCATATTGTTCACAAAATAATCCTAATTTTTTTTCTTCCAACTATATTATCTCTTTTTAATTTTGCTTTTAATTTTAAGTTAGTACATATTGCTAATCCTTATATGTTAACAATATTTATTATTTGTCCATAAGTTAGATTATTATAAGATATAGTACCATTATTTTAATTTTTTAACCTATTTCTAATCCTTTCTGTAAATAATTTTGGTAATCGTACTATAAATCTTTCTTTCCAAAAAAAATATTATTACAATCTATTATAGTTATTACTTTAGTCAAAAATAAATCTTTATACCACCTAAAATCTTGTAATTTTGGACAAGTTAAATTTTGAAAATTTTTTGAACTTCTTTACTAATATAAATGAGGATCTCCTATAAAGTTTTTAGTTAAAGCAAATATTAAAGTATTTATTATATCATCATGTTCAGTTTCTATTTGAATATTATTTTTCATTTTGACAATTCTCTTGCATGCTGATAATATATGTGCTTTATCTCTATCATCAACATAATGATCCCACCAACCTTTCAACTATCCATTAAAACCAGCTAATAGCATTTGAGCTACAACTACTTCATTATTTCTTTTTGATTTATATGCACTATCAGCCATTGTTATTTCTTGCAACAAATTTAACATTTGATATTTTGATGAACCATATATGTTCCATTCATATATAGAAGTGCCATCATATCCTAATTGATAATTTTTTTTCTTTATATCTAATATTGAGAGGTATAGATTTAGGGTAATAATTTTGAGTTTTTGGCCTAGGTGTATAGGTATTAAAATGTAATTTTTTACCAGAAAATTCTTTATTACCTTCTATAAATTGTTCTTTATTATCTTCTTAAATCATTCTTCTAAATGTTTTATTTTTGAATTAGTCTCTTCATCTATTACTTTCTCATCTATGGTCACGATTTGTTTATCGTTAATATTTAATTGAGCTAATTTTTATTTTATCATTTTTAATGTAAAATCTTATTTTGTTAACTTAATTATAGTTCCTAGTGAAAATTCAAATAGTTTAAATAAAGGTGTCTCTATTCTAGTGGGTAATGTTTATGATAATGGTTTAGATGTTTCACTATTTCTGATGATGTTTTAGGTTTTTGAAATATTTCTTCTACTCTATTTAATTGATTAGATATAGTATCTAGTATTTGATTTGAAAATGTAATTTGTAATATTACATGCTTTATATCTTTTCCTACCTCTTTACTATCGAATCTTATTTCTTTAAATGGTTCAGCATAAAAAGTTTCATTATTATTTTTTAATTTAAGACTTTCTAAAGGTGGATGGATAACTACTACTAATTCTCCATCGATAGTTACCTATTGCTTTCCTACTTTTGAAAAAAACATTAATTTCTTTTTGAAATGGATAGTCTATGTTATTATAAAAAAATAATTTTCAAACAATAAAAATAAAGAAATATTTACTTGTTTATCTTCCATTTCTTTATACAATAGACTTCTAAAATTACTTAACACTTCTTAAGACAAATTACTAAAATACCATTTTGTTTTTTGCTTATTATAATATGCTTTTAAATTGTTTCTTAAAAATTCTTTATTTATCTGAACACTAGTCATCATTAACTTATTGATTAATTTGAGAAAAGGCTTCCATTTGTGATCTAGTTAGACTAATAAAAAATTCACTTTCTTTTTCTTTAGTATATAATGGTCTTTAAATACTTATACTAAAATCTACTCCTCTTAATTCTAATTTTTTTGCAGACACTGATCTAGGTATATTATTAGAATAAGTTGAAATTCTACTAGATTGATTATTATTTGATGAAAAATCTATGTGAATAGATCCTTCACTGCATGATGTCTAGACAGCCAATCCATACCAAGTATAATATCAAACTCCCAGAATGGTAACTCAATAAGATCAGCAAGGAATTCTTTCTCTTGAATTACAATAGGACACTGTTTATGCACTCTATTAACAACAACACTGTGACCCAAAGGGTTGGTTACATAAATATCATATTCCAGTTCATGTACAGTAGACTCATTTCTACCCATATCCCCAGTGCAAACATAAGAATGAGTGGAACCAGGATCAATAAGTGCATGCATATCAGAATCAAAAAGAGATAATGTACCAGCTATGACTTCTAGAGCACTCTGATCCTCTCATTGTTCCCATGTTCAAATCATTGTACCCAGAAGAGTAACAATTATGCTCATATTCAAAATTCATATAGACAGCAATTTCCCATGTAAACATATTCAAATAAAATATAATTCCTATGGTAAAACAACATTATAATCCACAATATCAATCTTTAGTCAAATAACTTTAACTGTTTAATTTCGATCATTACTATGAATAATGTTTAGCCTGCCTTAGCTTTATCGGTGGATAACGGGAACTATGGATACACATCGGTATCAAAGAGGGATACCCGAAGATATCAAATCTATAGACCCAAACGGGGCCAAACTGTACTATAGACCGATCAAGCATACCCAAACGGGGTAGCCTATCAACCCAAACGGGACTGATCATGATCCAAACGGGATCATATATATACTATGGACCCAATCAGGCCAAACTATGGCAGCTGCAATTTCCCTATAGGCGCCTATCTATCCACATCTAAAACTCTATCGCAGGCAGAACTATATTCGTGTTCAATTCACATATTAATATTGTATTCATTGTATAATGTTGTGCACATATACATAGTCTTATATAACTATGAATTCTCTGGTGCATAATCAGATATATGCACATTTCACATGCCAAGTTATACATCTAGCTTATTCAAATCTGTATGATTGTACAATTTGCATCATAACATATAGGCATGACATATAATCATCATATCATATACTTGATCATGTTCTCATTAAGCATTTCACATGTTTATAGTCATGCTAATTCATCTTCTATCTCATAAGGCAATTACATGCTCATATACTCATATACATAATCATAAATGTACATACCTGTGGGTACATTCACATATAGTTGATTTATTCTTATGAGCATGTTTCCAACACATATATATACCTTTATCATCATTCAAGTCATGTGCTATACAACATATCAACATGTTTTCATATGGGCACATACACATGCCAAGGTCATACTATTATAGTTCCTATTTTATAGCATAGGTACATGTCAATATGTGCACTTTTATGTCATAGGATTTACATGTGTATATATATCAATTTGGCATATGACCATCATGCACAAGACTAATCACATGTATAGGTTAGATATTTCATCACTAGTCTTTATTCATATACACAATTGAATGCATCTGTATTCATATAAATCCTTCATTGATAGTCATATTACATGCCTTATTAAATTAACTTTACTATCACATAAGCAACTATCTGTCTCAATCAATTTAAAATCATATTATCAAGTGTAGTAACATTCTGCACATAATTGTAATTTCTGTTACATTGAACAGTCTAGAAAACAAGTCCGGATTCAACCCTAGATTACATGTACTTAGAGACAGATTTAAGCTTAGGTTTCTTCATATGAAATATAGGTATGGAAGTCTATTTTTTAATGCAAAAAGAATCATTCAATTTTCTGTTCTATAGCTCAACTTATGAGCAAAACATTCCAGACAGGTCATTCAGTCGTGAAGGGGAATTCGACTCGTGAAGAGCTTCACGAGTGAAGCAAATAAGGCAAATCTCATGACTCGTGAAGGAGTTCACGAGTGGAGAAGAAAAGCTATACATCATGACTCGTGAAGAAGCTCACGAGTCGGTCTATAATTCACGACTCGGAGTAAAATTCACGAGTGAAAACCAATGATCCCATAAACAGATGCACGACTCGTGAAGAGCTTCATGAGTCGGACAATAGTTCACGACTCGTGAAGAGCTTCATGAGTCGGACAATAGTTTACAACTCGTGAAGAACTTCACGACTCGGCAAGGATACAAACTGTTCACCAAATTCACTTCGATAAAAACCCGTAAAATGCAATCTTAATTTCTGTCAATCATAACAATTTCCAGCAACTATTTTCCACATGCAATATGATCAGCCTAATTCCCATACCTTGGCTGACAAAACCTATATCTTCAACCTCTAGCAATATCCTTTCCCTTGCTTCTTCTTCCTTCCTCTTCTCCTTCACAAATACCATCACCATCATCATATATTTCCAGCATAATTACATTGTTCTAAGTTAACTTGAAAAGAAGAAGAAGATGAAGATGATGGAGGGTTAAATTAAGAGTTTAATTACCTTTAATTTACTGCATTATACTCTTGCTTAATCAACAAACATCATCCTCAATTTGTTTGAGATAAAACAATGGAAACAAGAAGGAAGAAGAAGATGATCTATTTTCTGGTTTTTCACTCTTCAATTGCCGATTTCACACAAATACTTGACACCTCAAATTTCCACTAACTCATGCCTTTTATACCAACATAAAAATCCCCTCTTTAGTCCCTTGAAAATTTGCATGTCAAACTTTAACCTCTCCATTTAATTCCTTTCAAATATTAGCCTATCAATTTAATCATTTCTTTTAATTAACCTATAATTAAATGCTTTTATTCCCAATTGGCCACTAATATGCCACAATTACAAATTAACCCCAAATTAATATCTTTTACTTCAATTACACCCTCAAATACTATTAAACCATATTCTTTTATTTTATTTTCATGCAATTAACATAATAGCATGATAATTTATCCCCTTAACTTAATCATAAAAATATGCAAATTAAATTAGGATCTTGCAATTATAACTTCACTCCAAGTGAATTTCCAAAGAAACTTAGGCTCAAAATTTAATCAAAGTAGGTTCATACTTCTCCCATCGGGCTCTAATACTAAAAATGCAGGATCGGGCCAACCTCTAGTATGGAATTAATTTATGACGGAGTTATAGCATATATATGTATATTTAATATATACGTATTGATTTTTATTATTTTCTAATTAAATTTTTATTTCTACTACTCATGTATTTAATGTTTTCTACAATAGTATAATAGTCTGAAAATGGAGGTAAATTTAAATTTGCTATTCTTATTATATTTTTTTCTAATTCTATTAATCTGGGTTAAAGAATTTTTATTTCTTCTTTTAATTCATATATTAATCTATCTATATCTTTAAATTTTCTTTTAATATTTTTCATATTATTAATCTAAAGGTATTTTACTAAGTATTCTTTTAGATCTATTGATTAAATATTCATTACTTAGTATCGTACTATTATAATCTCTGATTAATTCATACCATCCCGAAGCAAGGAATGGCATTAAATCTTCTATATTAACTAATTCATTAATTATATTTTATCTTTTAAGTTTTAATAATTTTATCTAGAAATATAATGCATCTATTTGATTATTAGCATGTTTATAGATACATTTTATACTTTTTTTTAAGTTCTACAAAAGCCTTAAAGATTTCTAACATTAAATTTATTAACTTCATATTATAATGAAAATCTCTACAATGACACATATTATTTTCATGTAAAATAAGATGATAAACTATATGATAAACTTTTAATCGAGTTATCCCATTAATAAATTCACGAATTTTTTCTTTAACAGTCCAAATTTTGTCATATGTTTCTAAAAGTTTTTTTATCTATTTTGTTTTTTATTCATTATTTGAAATATTTATAGATATAGGAAATGGTCTGCTGGAATATTTGGAATAAACTTAATTAAAGTATCAATTAAATTCATTTTCTTATGAAAATCTTAATAATTACAAAATTCATCTAAATGTAAAATATTATATACTTCATATAAATGCTCTTTTAAACTAATTAATTATTTTCTTAGTAAAAACATATCTTTATCATTATCAAAATCTATAGAACATAAACCATCAAAAAATTTATTCATACACCAAGACATATTTAAAAGAAAATACCTAATGAATTATAATATGATTATGATATACAAGTAGGAGTTTCGGTTAAGGCTAGAGAGGGAGTAGTACAAGGATTACACGTACAAGATTTTAAAAATATAAGTTATAAATCTAAAGTTTTATTGCAAAGGTGGTTGATATTTTAAGGGATTTTTTTTTTATTCTTCTCCCTAATTTTGAACTTTCATTAATTTTATTCCAAATATTCCATCAAACCATTTTTTAGATTTATAAATATTTCAAAAAAAAATGAATAAAGAACAAAAGGGACAAAAAATTTTAGAAGGTTATGAAAAAATGTGGAATGTTAAACAAAAAATTCATGAATTTAATAATCAGATAGCTAGATTAAATGTTTATTTTATAATTTATCATCGTATTTTACATGAAAATAATATGTGTGATTGTAGAGATTATCATTATAATATGAAGTTAATAAATTTAATGTTAGAAATCTTTAAGGCTTTAGTAGAACTTTAAAAATGAATAGCATAAAATATATTTATAAACATGCTAATAATCAAATAAATGCATTATATATAGAGATAAAAAATATTAAAACTTAGAAGAGAACATATAATAAATAAACTAGTTATTATAGAAGATTTAATGCCATTCCTTGCTTCGGGATGGTATGAATTAATCAGAGATTATGATAATATAATAGTACGTAATAAATATTTAATTGAAAGATGTTAAAGAATACTTAGTAAAATACCTTTAGGTTAATAATATGGAAAATATTAAAAGAAAATTAAAATATATAGATAGATTAATAAATGAATTAAAAGAAGAAATAAAAATTCTTAAACATAGATTAGCAAAATTAGAAGAAAATATAATAAGAATAGCAACTTTAAATTTACCTCCATTTTTAGACTATTATATTATTGTCAAAAATATTAAATACATGATTAATAGAAATAAACATTTAATTTAAAAACTAAAAAATAATAAAAAAAATCAATACATATATGTTAAATATACATATATATTAGGGGTGTGCAGAACCAAACCGAAATCGAAAATTAAATCGAACCGAATGGATTTTGGTCTATTTGGTTAGGTTATTTTCAGTTTTCGGTTCGTTCGGTTCTGAATCAAAAAAATTGATTTTATCGATTCGGTTCAGTTCTTAAAATTGGAAAACCGAACAAACCAAACTGATCGAAGTTTGTAAAACTCACCGTTTTTCCTTAGTGTATATATATACACACTTATAGAAATCCCTAACTCATTGATCTTTCTTATAGAAATCCCTAAATTTTCAGCCGCCTCATCTTCCTTAGCTCATTGATGTATGATTCTTAGAAAATGTGATTAGCAGAACAATCCTAGGAAAACTAAGTCTCGTGTATCAAATGATGTACGAACTAGTGGATCGAGAATTTAACAATGAAAAGGGATGTTTGGTTGCATTTAGTTTCTTGTATTTTTCCCATTCAGTTCCAATCTAACCGACTCAATTTTATCTTGTAGTGAAAAGGATGCTTATTGCAGAAATGTTAATGTCGTTGCTATTAAGTAAGTTATGGTTTCGTTGTGCCAGGAAAATAAATATTTTTTTAGTTTCTTTCTCTTCAATTTTGGATGCTATTTATGCTGTTCAAGTTGAAATTTATGCTATTGCTCTAATGTCTTTCTTTTTCCTTTACCTTTTGTAGTTCACTTCACATGGTTGTTTCCCCTATTTTATCTTACAGTTATTATTAAGCATTCAACTACAAATACAGTTTGAAGTTCTTTAGTTGTGGGTTTTGCTTCTGTTCACAGTTGGTTTTGTGAGTAACTGTAGCCTAAACTATAGTTTACTCAACGTCTGGGTAGCAACTTCATGGTTTTATATTAATAGAATCTTGTTACTTTATTTATTTATTTATTTATTTAGTTTTTTGTTTGTCAAGTTGTTTTAACTGCATTATATTTGCATATTGGTTGTAAGACTAGGTGAATTATGTTAAAGATTTATTGCTTATTCTTGGTGATGGTTTTACAGATAGGTAAACTAAATGTTGCCTCTAATTTATTAGGTAATTAACAAATCAATGGTTTCTTATAGTTGAACCTTTTCCCCTTTTGTTCTATATCTATATGAATTAATTATCTTTTCAGCAAGTTTGGTGGTCCTCCAAGTGACTGCATGTGCTTCTCTAAGATGTCAATTAATGAATGTTACTGAGCATTTGTATTATTTTCCTTCAGTCTATATTAATCTTTCTCCCTAGGGAACTATTATTTGCATAAGGATTGATTTCTCTGGAATAAGTCTACGGGATGAGGGTTTCCTACTATTGTCATACTTTTCTTAGTCAAGGGACATGAAACTTTAGCTAAAATAGATCTTTTATCTTTTTTTTACTTGGAAAAATTCATAGTATAACTACTGCAGAACTAATTATTGCAAAGAGTAAAAGATTGAATGCTAACAAATGATAGGGTCCTTTCAAAATATGAAAGAGCAAAGTGTTTATGGACTCTCTAATTTAGATATGATTAAGTTATGTGTTGTAAAATTTTTTTATTTTTATTTTTTAGTTTAATTTTTAAGTTATGTTGTATGTATTTTTAATTGGTTTTATTTTGTTGGATATATGAGCCCATTTAGTTTAAAAGTTTAATTGAAAAAAGCCCAAATATAATTCAGAACCGGTTGAACTGAATCGAACCATTCGAAATTATTTTGGTCCATTCCATTCTCGGTTCTACAAAGTTCGATTTTGGTTCGGTTCCTATATTTCATAAAGTTCGATCCAAAATCAAATCGAACCGACCATTTGCACACCCTTAATATATATGTTATAACTCTATCATAAATTAATCCCATAATAGATGTTGACTCAATCCTGCATTTTTGATATTAGAGCCCGGTGGGGGATGTATAAGCCACTATAAGAAAAATTCTAATTTCCGACGGAAAAAATTTTTTCGTAGGAAAAATTGTTGAAAAAATGTTTATTACGACGAAATAACAAATCTGTCGTAAAATAATGGAGGAAATTTTTTCGCCAAACTTTACTGACTAAATTTAGCGATGGAATAAAAAAATTTGGTGTTAAATTGAGGTCAATTTTTAGCGGCTAAAATAGGCCACAGAATTTATCGACAGAATCATATTTTTGTCAATCAATTACTTATGGAATCATATTTCCATCGGTAATTTACCTATGGAAATATTTTTCGTCGGTATTTTTCCTACAGAAATATGACTCCGTCGGTAAATTATTGAATGAAATATTTTCCGTCGGTATTTTTCGTAGGGAAATATGATTTCGTCGGTAAATTATCGATGAAAATATGATTTTGTCGGTATTTACCTATGAAAATATGATTTTTTCAGTAATTTCCCTATGAGAATATTATTCCATCGGTAAATTATGTATGGAAGTATTTTTCATCGGTAATTTTTCTACATAAATATGATTCCGTCGGTAAATTACCTATGAAATCATGTTTCCATTGGTAATTTCCCTAAAAACCAATTGTTGTTATAAATTATAATTGTTATATTTATTTATTTTCTTTTAACAACTTTATTTTTTAAAAAAATAATAACATAAATTTTGATTATTTCATAATATGATTAAGTTAATAATTATTTATAAATCGTACTATGTATAAAATTTCATTATTTGATTACATGTAATTTATTTTATTTTAGAAGGTATCTTTTTATATCTGCATGTTATTTATTGTTTTGCCAAACTCTATGTTGCTAATTTTCAAAGTTTGATAGATATGAAGAATATTAGCCACCAAAGAAGGAATTTACTTTTTGGTAATAAGATGCCTTTTAAAATAAAACAATATTAAAATTGGAATCAATTTTAGGTTTGAAATTAATATTTTTTTAATTTAAATAAAATATGACAATAAATAAGTAATGAAGTAAAATATGATAATAAATAATTTAAATAAAAATTCATTTTGGTAATAAGTAAATAATTAAAACAAATAGAGAAAATTACCGACGGAATGTTTTTCCTATGGAACTGTATTTTCGTCGGTAAAAAATAGCAAATTGGCTAGGAAATAAGAACCGACAAACAATTATTAGCTTTTATTTTCGTCAGTAACTATATTTTCCTATAAAACTGTATTTTCGTCGGTAATTACCTATGGAATATAAATTCCGTAAGGAATTTTCCTACATAAATAATTAAGAAAAAATTAAGAATACTTAATTTTTTTATCACTCTATTAATTCTATTTAACTATTTTATTAAAAAAATTTAATTTTTTTTATAAACAGTTAAATATTTTTCAAATTAAAAATAAATAGAATTTCAAATCACAATTCTACATATGATAACAAAACCTAATTATATTTATATGATCATTAAAATGATTTTGGATTTTGAAGTAATAGTAAGCTATAAATCTCAAAAATCTCCAAACCTAAATTTTATAAGAAATACTTGCTTCCATGAATTATTATCTTTATCTTTCAAATTTTTTATGAAAATTTAAGTTAATTGAATTAATAAATTTTAAATACCAAATGAATTATAAAAAATTAAAAGAAAGCATAACGTGTTAGGATAATATTTTCTTTCAAGAAAAATATAAAAATCATTCATTGATTAACAAGATTTTTCCCAATTAAACTATATATATTTATGAAACCAGTTTGATTATGTTTAAGCCGAAACAATACAGTTCACAAATGTACAACGAAAAGAAAAGAAAAAGAAAGAAGTAGGGGATGGAGGAGGAGATCGGTAACGGAAAAAGGGAAGAGGCCCAGACGTCGTCACCCTCCTCACCGTCGCTCAACGGCACTGACCATAGGAGCAAAGATCGCCATCTATCCCTTCAATCACCGTCGCCAATTCTATTCCCATCAGCCTCGAGGACAACATTCTCAAGTTCCCTTTCTAACCCTACCTTTCTCATTCCTTTTTGTTTCCCTTTCTATTCTACCACTATTGAGTAACTTAATTTTTATCCAATGGAAGGGGACATGAAAACTTTGAGCACAACGGTGAGGTGGTGGCCATGTTATGCGGCGTGGTGGAGCGTGTCAAAACATTTTCTTCTTCTTATCATATTAATTACAAGTACAAAGCGGAGATTGGGGATATCATAATAGGGCGCGTTGTTGAGGTAATTTGAAAACCCTCCTTTCAAATTATTCTTACCTTTTAATAGGCTAAATGCAAAAATGCTTCGGTTGTTTTCTCGGTCTCTTTTTTTGTGGATTTGCTTTAGTTGAGCATTTTCTATTAACTTTACTTGTTGATATAATTATCTTACAGGTTTCTCAAAAGCGATGGAAGTTGGAGATAAATTATTACCAAGATGTTGTGTTAATGCTTTCTTCTATGAATTTGCCTGATGGTATTCAGGTATTAATTGTCTCTACTAGCATAGTATTTTTGGTTGCAAGTTTTTTTCGATTTTGACATTATGATGTTTGCTATAATTCATTTTTTACAAGATTGCTTGAGATGAATATTAGTGTATGTGAATGCTTTGAAGTTAACAAGGAGAATTGCTGTAGGTGAACTCAACATGCGTATGTTTTTTAGGAGAATGATTTTATTTGTGTAAGTCAACTACTATATATTCTTCCTTTTTTCTATTATTCTTGTTTTGACAATATAATGTGCATGCTAAATGAAGCATATGAGTTTACACCTTTTCAGGCTAAAGTTCATAGCTTTCAGCATGATGGCAGTTTACAACTTCAAGCAAGAAGTCAGAAGTATGGAAAGGTTTGAAATATCTGTCATGTCATTTTCTCTACTGTTTAAACTCTTTATGATACATGTGCAATATTTGAGTATGTATACATTTAAGAAATGAAAACTATTAGATTTTTGAGGGTCAACCCTTAATCTGGCATCTTTATTTTCCAAGGGAGAAAAAAGAGGCATTAAAAAGAAAAAGTAACAATGAGGATACCAAAAAAAAATTTAAACAAAAAAGTAAGCTTCATTAGTTAATGACATATATTTAGGTGTCTAGAAGTCATGTAACTTATGTTCTTTAACTTCAACAAGAATGGAGTTTTTTATGATAAGCATGTTATTTACAAGAGGATAATAAAAAGAAAGGTGCTTTTGATGCTTTTAGGTTTCTGCTTATAGAGATCTTCTTTTGTTTTTGTTAAAGTCTTGCAAAAAAAGTATTAGTTCACTTGTCTTTATCCTAAATTAGCTTTCATGTTATGTTATTATGTATTTTCTTTTTCCTTCTATTCTTGATATTTCAGTAAAGTTGACATTGTTTGTGCCATGTGCAGAACTCTTGTTACTTGCACTGTCTGTATGTCACAACTTGAGAAGGGTCAGTTATTGAAAGTCCCTCCTTATCTAGTAAAAAGACAAAAACAACATTTCCATAATTTAGTAGAATATGGAGTTGACTTGATACTTGGATGCAATGGATTCATTTGGGTCGGAGAGCATGTTGATTTGAAAGACAATCTGGCAAAGGATCAAGTAAACTTTTTATCCTAAAACTATAGCAAATATCTAATAAATATTTTCTTTTTGTAGTCTATTGAGTCATTACAGAAAAAGTAAAATTTTAAAATCTATTTTATTAAAGTTAAGGTCATTAAAATTAGTTACATATAAAATAGAAGGAAAGCCTTTAATGAACTAGAACAAATCTTGTATATATAGATGATTAATATAAATTACAGTTAAGTTCAATTTTATTATTGTTGTAATTACTATCAGTTACAAATATGTTTTTCATAATGTATTTTTGCCTTTCGTGCTAATAAAATAACATATTATCGTAACCTATTATTAGATAAAATAAAAAAATATTTTTAGTGACGGATATTTCCGTCGTAATTTTTTTTATTATGACGCAAATTTCCCGATGGAAATATGATAACCATAGCAAAATTTACTTACATAACTTGTCATTCCATCAAAAATTTGCCTACGGAATACCTATTTTCGTCGATAAAAATTAATTTGAATCCGTCGGTAAATATGGCAAATTATGATAGTTTTTCGGTTCACACCTCTAATGAAATTACCGACAAACATGTTTTCCATTGGTAAATTTATTGACGAAAAAGTTCCGTCAGTAGAGGTGCCTACAACTGGTTCTCCAATGCCATTTTTCGTCGCTAAATTCCATCGATAATTTTGTTTCCCTATGAAAATTCTCTCAATTTCGTTGGGTTGTAGTGAGCGTACCTTGGTTGAATTTCAAACCTCAGTTTCATTGGGAATTCACTCAAAAATGAAGATATAATAGCCTTAACTAGAAATTGTTTTAGATATATGAGAAGATACATTATTTGAAATATATAATCGCGAAGTTGAATTAGATAATCTGAGTCTTTCTTAGATAAATATTCTAATTAAGATATCAAAATGAATATATTTAATTAAGATAAATTTAAAGAGAATTTTGAGACTGTGCTTGGAGCGATGAAACGTTGGTCAACCCTAAAGTCTTAGTGTTGGTCAGCCCTTGGAAGCCGAGATGGCAAGATGGTGGTCCTGATATGCTGGGTGGTCTTGTGATTCGCAATGTTTCATTCTTAACTTCTTTCTAAATTTAGATTGATTAAATATATTTAGATGGATAGATTAAGTACAATATTTCTATTAAAGATTCTAGATCTTGTTCAACTAGCAAAAATAATATTAGAGATATGGATTAAATAAATTATGTAGAAATAGATATAGAAAAAGTAAAAAATTATTTGATTGGACTATACCTAAATAAGATATTGGAACAATATATTCAATAGGAACTTTTGAAAAATTTCATGATTATTCTATTAAACAAACAAAGCAGATAATAACCATTAATCAGGAACAAAAAATATTTATTTATTATTAAAAACAGCCATAAATGAACATAAAAAGAAAAATAATAGATTTTTATACATAGGATCAGTGCAGATAGCAATAAAGCTTTTATTTAGATTAGGATTAGATACTTCAATCTAATGTGTTTAAGAGATGCTAGAAATGTTAATTTCTCTAATTATTTATTAGCAATGGCAGAAACTAACTTAACTAATGTACCATTATATTTTAATTGTTCCTTAGGATATTTAATAAGTTTGTATGACTTTAATATATTAGATATTTAAATTTTAAATAAAATGTTAGAGTAATAGAAGTAATATATAAAATATATTATAAAGTAATGTCTATAACTGTAAATCCTAAAACTAAAAAACCATTTAAAAGATATGAAATTTTAGTATTTAAAGCTAATAAATCTCATTCTAATATTCAAATACCAAAATAATTTAGATAGGATGAAATTACTAGTTCAGAAAATTAGGATGAAATTACTAGTTCAGAAAATTAGGAATAAAAAGAAATATGTGAGCCCATACCAATTAATATTAATAATCAATTTTCTCAAATTTTAAAACATAGTGATGGATATGTTCTTATAGATTTTTCATCAGATAATAGCTAATCTATTAGAATTTCAACTTATTCTAATAATACACCTTCAACAAGTATACCTAAATAAATGTTTGAAAAAAAAATTAGAATTAAGAGGAGTAAATTTTAGTACAAGTATTCCAGGACTATTATATACTTAAGAAAAAAAAGTGAATTTTTTTGTTAGCCCAACTAGATCAAAAATTGAAGCCTTTTCTCAAATTAATCAGTAAATTAAAGATGACAAATTTTCATATAAATAAAGAATTTTTAAGAAACAAATTGAAAATAAATTATAAAAAAAAAACATATTGCTATTTTAGTAATTTCTCTCGAGAAGAATTAAGTAATTTTAGAAGTCTATGGTATAAAGAAATGAAAGATAAAAGTATAAATACTCCTTTATTTTTATGGTTTGAAAATTATTATTTTTATAATAACATAGACTATCCGTTTCAAAAAGAAATTAAATTTTTTTCAAAAATATGAAAGCAATGGGCAACTATAGATGGAGAATCGATAGCAGCTATACATCCACCTTTAGAAAGTCTTAAATTTAAAAAAAAATAGTAAAACCTATTATGCTTAACCATTTAAAGAAATAAGATTCAATAGTAAAGATGTAGGACAAGATATACAACATGTAATATTGCAAAATAAATTTTCAAATCAAATACAAGATATTATAGCTAATCAATTAAATAGAGTAGAAGAAACAGCTCAAACACCTAAAACATCATCAAAAATAGGTGGAACATCTAAACCATTATAAAAAACAATACCCGCTAGAATAAAGACACCTTTATTTAAACCATTGGAATTTTCACCAGGAACTATAATTAAGTTGAACAAAAAGATTCTACATTAAAAAAAAAGATAGAAGAAAAATTAGCTCAATTAAATATTAAAGATAAATAAATCATGACGATAGATGAGAAAGTAATAGATGAAGAGACTAATTCGAAAATAGAAAATTTAGAAGAAAAATTTATAAAAGATAATTAAGATTTTTTGGTTAGAAAATTACATTTTAATACCTATACACCTAGGCCAAAAAATCGAAATTATTACCCTAGACCAACACCTCTTAATACTTAATATAAAGAAAAAAAATTATCAATCAGGATAGGATAGCACTTTTATATATGAATGGAACATAGATGGTATATTAGAATATCAAATATTGAATTTGTTACGAGAAATAACAATGGCTGCTAGTGCATATAAGTCAAAAGGAAATTATTAATTAGCTATAACTCATATGTTATTAGTAGGTTTTACTGGATAGTTAAAAGGTTAGTGGGATCATTATGTAAATGATAAAGATAAAGCACAAACATTATCAACATGTAAGAGAAAAGTCAAAATGAAAAATAATATTCAAATAGAAACTGAACAAGATGACATAATAAATACTTTAATATTTGCTATAAGTAAAAACTTTAAAGGAGATCCTCATTTATATTAGAAAATAAGTTCAAAAATTCTTCAAATTTTAATTTGTCCAAAATTACAAGATTTTAGGTGTTATAAAGATCTATTTTTGATTAAAGTAATGACTATAACAGATTATAATAAAATTTTTTGGAAAGAAAGATTTATAGCAGGATTACCAAAATTTTGTGTGGAAAAGGTTAGAAATAGGTTAAAAATTAAAAATAATTGTACTTTACTTATAATAATCTAACTTATGGACAAATAATAAATATTGTTAACATAGAAGGATTAGCAATTTGTAGTGACTTAAAATTAAAAGCAAAATTAAAAAGAGATAGTATAATTGGAAAAAAGAATAAGGATCATTTGTGAACAATATGGTTATCAACAAATTAAAGCTCCATCGGCTATAAAGAAAAAAATAAAACCAAAAAGAATATATATTACTAGAAAAAAAAGAAGTTATAGATCCTAGGCAATATAAATAGCAATATAGTCAAGAAAAGCCAATTAGAAAAAGGTCAAAATATAAAAAAGCTAAACTTAAGACTAATAAGAAGGATATAGTAATTTTCTATAAGTGTTGAAGGCAAGGACATTTTTCAAGAGATTGTAGTATGAGCATGCCCTAGTTGAATTTTTAGCCTCAGTTTCTTTGGGAATTCACTTAAAGTGAAGTTATAATAGTTGGGTCAACCCCTATTATGGGATTAATTTATAGTAGTGTTATAGCATGTATATGTATATTTAACATATAGGTATTGATTTTTTATTATTTTCTAATTTTCTAATTAAATGTTTATTTCTATTACTCATGTATTTAATGTTTTCAACAATAATATAATAGTCTTAAAATGGATGTAAATTTAAATTTGCTATTTTCATTATATTTTCTTCTAATTGTGCTATTCTGGGTTCAAGAATTTTTATTTCTTCTTTTAATTCAGTTATTAATCTATTTATATCTTTAAATTTTCTTTTAAAATTTTCCATATTACTAACCTAAAGGTATTTTACTAAGTATTCTTTTAAATCTATCAATTAAATATTCATTTTTAAAGTTCTACTAAAGCTTTAAAAAATTGTAACATGAAATTTATTAACTTTATATTATAATGAAAATCTCTACAATTACACATATTATTTTCATGTAAAATACGATGATAAACAATGAGATAAACTTTTAATCTAGCTATTTGATTATTAAATTCGTAATTTTTTGTCTAACATTCTAAATATTTTCATTATCTTCTAAAACTTTTTGTCTCTTTTATTCTCTATTTGAAATATTTATAAATCTGAAAAACAATCTGCTGGAATATTTGGAATAAAATTAATTAAATTTATTTTCTTATAAAAATCTTGGCAATTACAAAATTCATTTAAATGAAAATCTTCATGCTCTTTAATTAAATGATCTTTTAAACTACTTAATTGTTTCTTTAATAAAAAAATATCTTTATCATTATCAAAATTAATAGAACATAAACCATTTAAACTTTTATTTATATACCAAGATATATTTAAAAAAATACATGATGAATTATAATATGATGATAATATAGAAGTAGGAGTTTTGGTTAAGGCTAGAGAGTGAGTAGTATAAGGATTTTATATACAAGCTTTTGAAAATATAACTTGTAAATCTAATGTTTTATTACAAAGGTAGGTTAATATTATAAGGGTTTTTTTTTATTCTTCTCTCTAATTTTGAACTTGAAGTATTTTGGCTCTTGAAGGTTGTAAAAGACTCTTCAAAAAAACTTTGCCTTACATTTGATGAGATTGTCTTATTATATACAAATATTTGAAGATAAGGTCAAGGTTTGAATATAAAGCTTAATAATTATGGGTTTAACTTTCAACAAAACTGAAATGATGATATTTTATCTCCTTTTGAAAATTGAGACTTAAATAGTAGCACCTGTCTGATAACTATTGATACTGTAGATAGCTTTTATGAGGCCCTTCATTGTTGATCTGTTGAAAAATGATTTTAGGAAATGATGATCTTTTGAAAAAATGAAACTTGTAATATTAACCTTGCCTTTTGAAGTAATTGTAGTTTTTGGGAGATGAATTTGGCTTGACAAATGCTTTTAACCTGAAGACTTTTTGACTTTTGACTTTTTATCTTTTTGAATTTTTTTTTACATTTTCATTTTATGTTTATATTTACACTTACATTGACATCTTATAATATATTTTATAATTAAATATTAGCATAGGGATCTTGAGAATCTTCAAATACTCGATGGAGAGAAGGGGTATTACTTCCTTATGAATTTTCCCTTTTAGCTGAAATCCGATTGATAATGGAATTGAATTCTTCTTCAGAGGATGCTATTGATAATAAATTGATGATCTAATTTTTATCTGAAATAAAACTTGTTGGAGGACTTAATGATAATGCTGCAAAAGTAAAATAATTGATGACTGCTTAAACATCGGCCTTTTTAACTTTAAAACTATCCCACCACGTTATTCTAAATTCTCTATAAAGGATGGGAAGTTGATTAACCTGCTTTGAAGTATGATAAATCTAAGACATTATCCAAAGAACCTTAAAAATTGCATAATATTTAAAAAGATTATCAGAAGCATCTAGTTCACAATAAGTTTTGAACTTTGCAAAAGCTTCTTTTATTTGAAATCGAAATGCTTCAATTATCAAACCTATATAACTAAACCATCTGATGAACCAATTAGGAAGAATGCCACCAAATTTTTATGAAAAATAAAAGAACCAAGAATGTTAAAAATTTCTCAAACAAAATGCTTTAAACCAGGCTTCATGATAATCATAGTAACTATATACTGACTTCGAAGGGTATCCTAATAAAGTCTTCAAAATATATGGTCTATGATCCTATTCTGACTAAGTGATAATATTGATAATTTTAACTTTTCTATTGGTAATCCTATCTTTATCTCTCATATCATAACGATATTATATTTCTATAGATCCAGAATCTACTAATATGGCCTCAAAATATTCTCTTAATTTATTCGAATCTTCCTCATAAAAATGCCAACTATGAGAAAAAAATATAATCCATTAATCTGTAAAAACTTTGAGTTTCTACTAAATTAAGTTCTTCTGGCTCTAAAACTTTAACAACTATTTTTTCTTATCTAAAAAATAAGGAGAAGAAATTTTTATGGTAGAAGGAGAAGGAGAATAAATAGTAGGATGAGAGGAAGAAGAAGGTGAAACAAGGTTTGATATCTTAGGAGTGGAGGAGATAGTGGAAAAAATGGTCTATATTTGTGAGTAATAATCCTAACAGGAGGAAGTGTGAGCAAAGGATTCTATTGATAATTTCTTGATGATAATGTCGGGAATTATTGGTTACATGCATCTCATACATAAGCAAAATTTAATTTTTTTAACCAATAGATCTGATCTTTTCATGAAATTACAATATACATATTAATGGAAATAAGAAAAATCACCTTTTATTTTTGTTGAACAGTTGATTTTCCTTCTCACCGGGTTGTCGCAAACCACAGTGTCCAAAGTTGAAAACCTCCAATGAATAATCCACACTAGAGAAAGATTTAATCAACCAACAAAGGAGGAGAATAAGGGCTGGAAAAACTCCCCTTTATGCTACCAAGGGGGTGGCGGCTAGGGTTGAGAGAGTGAGAGAAAATCTTTTCTCTTAATTGTTCACATTAACCCTAAAACCCTATCACTTGGATTTTTATAGTTAGGTTAAAAATCCAACTTCATAATAGGATTGGACTCTTTAAAATTGTTGGAGAAATATTAAATGGGCTTCTGGAATTATTAATAATTTATTTGGGCTTAATTTAATCCAATTTAAGTCCTTTTACAAAAGACTATGCACAAAACCCACAAACTAGGCCCTTTGTGCATATCCTTGGATTTAGTCACCCAAATGAATTCCAAATCCAACCAAATTAAATATGTAGGCTCCATAATACTTATGAAATATATTTAATTTATTTTGGTCCAAGAATTAGGCCTCTAAGGCCTTTTGTCTGTAGTTGGCATGAAACCCTTCCTTTGAAGGGTTTCTACACCAAACTCAATCTTCTGGGCCTCCATTATTTTCTCAAATGGATTTATTAATTACTATATCAGCCCTATAACACTTATAATCCAATAATAATTAATTATGAAATACAATATTTCAATTAGTTCCATTTTACATAACATTTCTAAAAAGTTTTACGAACAATTTTACTTGATCATAATTAATTAAACTCTTTAATTAATTATTCTCTTATTCACTTTTCTATTCCCATAATAATATCAAATATTACTATCCTTGTCATTTTATCATTTTATCCTTTTCTCTATATGTGTGTGAACTATTAGGTTCCCGTCCATATTGGCAATATAATATGTAATTATGAGTTCTATTCAAAACTCACATGATTTAAACTTCTTTAAATAATTTTATCAATCCCTATTGATATTTATGATACACTATTATACAAATCATGAGCGGCCTTTAGATAGGAATCATGACTATCCAAATATCAGGAAAGTCAAGTGGTTTGACTATACCCTTCCATAGAAACAGGTACCGTGCAATTACTCATTTCACCACTCTTATCTCAATTAGATTTTGAGTATGGATTTCTGTCAACTCATATAAATCTAATTATGTATGTTCTATTAATTTTAACCATTGTTCCCAAAATTCCCTTCATGGATCTCTATCCATCTTGGCATATTACTCTGGCCAGAGATTCTCTAAACAAGGCAATTATAGAATCATGTGAGATGACTTCCCTTAATAAATCTGGGATGGTGAATCCTTTGTCAATCACTCAACTATCTTTAAGTAGGTCATGATATACCCAACCTCCTAACTATGTTCACCTCTAGTTGGAAATAATCAGTTATGGAGTCAAAGTATACCACTTGCTACTTAAGATAACCTTGGTGATTTCAAGTCTAAGGATACTTGCACAACCACTATAAAGAGATTCCTCACTGACATAGATTTAATATCCATGTGAGGATTCTCTTAGCAGGTCTCCAATGAACATGTTCTTCTAACAAGCATCCACACGTTAGCTTTGATTATCTTCCATAATCATAGTTATGAGAACCACTGCTTGAACCATTCAAGAAGCATAACATGTGCTAGTCTGTCTGAATTAACAATGTCCTGTCTTGTTAATTCTATGACTAGGGATATTTAGATATTAACACCTTTGCATGCAATAGACATCTTATATCATGAACACTTCATGATTGCCTTTGCACTATGTTTATAATATCTAGGACTTCATTTATTAACTTAAGATTTACAAACTCATGTATTTAAACATAGCATTAATAAATGAATGATGCCTTTTATTAAGAATATGAATTCATACATATGAAATACATCCCTATTACATGGGCTCTAGGGCATACTCTCTAAAAATCTCCCACTTGCACTAGAGCCAATCACTCATATGTCTTAGACCCATGCTATTTATATGGTGATCATGCTTAATCTGGGAGAGTGCTTTAGTGAGGGGAGCTGCCACATTATCATCTATGGGGACCCTTTCTATTTTCACATCATTTCTAGCTACTATTTCCCTTATAAGATGGTAGCATCTGAGGACATGCTTGGATCGCTGATGAGACCGTGATTCCTTTGCTTGCACAATGGCTCCATTATTGTCACAATATAAAGGAATTGGATCAACAATGCTAGGCACCACTCCTAGTTCATATATGAACTTTTATATCCCGACTGCTTCTTTGGCTACTTCCATAAGCATCAATGTACTTAGCTTCTATTGTGAAATTAGCAGCTGTTTCTTGTTTGGATTTCTTCCAACTGACTGCCCCTCCTCCCATTATGAACACATAACCAAATTGTGATTTACAATCATCTTTATCAGATTGGAAGCTGGCATCTGTATACCCATTTACTTCCAAATTGTCCCCTCCATATACCAATAATATATCCTTAGTCCTTCTCAAGTACTTAAAGATATTCTTGACAGCTGTCCAGTATTTCTCTCCAAAATTGGATTGCAATTTGCTTGTGACACTCAAAGAAAAAGCTACATCTGGACGTGTACATAACATAGCATACATGATAGAACCAATTGTAGATGCATATGGTATTCTATTCATGCTCTTTCTATCCTCTAGTGTCTGCGGACACATAAACTTAGAAAGGTTTTTCCCATGCACCATAGGTATAAAACCTTTCTTAGAGAGATCCATATTGAACCTCTTTAATACTTTATCTATATATTTACTTTGAGAAAGACCTAGCAACCTATTAGATCTATCTCTATAGATCTTTATTCCCAGAATATAGGATGCTTCTCCAAGGTTTTTCATGGAGAATTGCTTGGATAACCATATTTTAACAGATTGGAGAAGAGAAATGTCGTTTCCCATGATCAATATTTCATCCACATATAGAACTAGGAAGACAATTGCACTCCCACTGACCCTTTTATATACACAAGGTTCATCTTAATTTTGTGAGAAACCAAACTCTTTGATTGTGTCATTGAATCGTATGTTCCAACTCGTAGAGGCTTGCTTCAATCCATAAATGGATCTTTGAAGCTTACATACTTTTTTACCATTTCCTAATGTGAACCCTTCTGGTTGTGCCATATACACACCCTCAGTCAGATTTCCATTTAGGAAAGTTGTCTTCGCATCCATTTGCTAAATCTCATAATCATAATGAGCAGCAATGGCTAAAAGTATTCTTATAGACTTAAGCATCGCTACAGGAGAAAAGGTTTCATCATAGTTAATACCTTTTTTTTGGCGATAGCCTTTTGCTACTAAGCGAGCTTTATAGGTAACTATATTAACTTCCATGTCGATTTTCTTTTTTAGGACCCATTTGCACCCTATGGGTTTTATCCCTTCAGGTGATTGAGTTAAAGTCCATACTTTATTCTCATATGTGGAGTCTATTTCAGACTACATAGCCTTAAGCCATAAATCATTTTCTGAACTTTTCAAAACTTCTTGATAGCTTGTAGGCTCATTGTCCTCTACTACAGTTATACCTCTATCTGAATCAATGTGAAATTCATTTCTCACAGGGATAGAATGCATCCTAGTAGATCTTTTAGGATTTTGTGTATAATCAAGTTCAAATGTAATCTCATCATTATGAAATTCAGTCTCGGGTTCAATCGGTTGATCTACTTCTATTTGTGGGTCTTGAACTTCACCAAGTTATTTTTTACTCCTACTATCCTCTCGTAGGAGAAATTCTCTTTCCAAGAGGACACATGCCTCGAAACAAACACCTTTTGTTCTAAGGGATGGTAGAAATAATATCCAAACGTTTCTTTTGGATATCCTATAAATAAACTTTGTCAGATTTAACATCTAGTTTGTCTGACACTGTCCTCTTTACATAAGTTGGATAACCCTATACTTTCATATGAGAAAGTGTAGGTTTCTTGTTATTCCACATCTCATATGGAGTAACATCAACCGATTTACTAGGAATTCTGTTTAACACATAAACAACAGTTTTTATTGCATATCCCTAAAAGGACTTAGGCAAGTCTGCTTGGCTCATCATGGATCGAACAATATCTAATAGTATTCGATTTCTTCTCTCAGATACACCATTGTGTTGTAGTGTATTTGGTGGAGTCCATTGACATAAAATCCTATTATCTCTAAGATAATCTTGAAATTCTTGGCTTAAGTATTCTCTATCTTAATCTGATCTAAGTGTCTTAATACTCTTGCCAAGTTGCTTCTCTACTTCATTTCTGAATTCTTTGAAATTTTTAAATGCTTCTAATTTATATTTCATTAGATAGATATATCCAAACCTGGAATAATCATCTATGAAAGTAATGAAGTAGGAATAACCTCCTCTAGCATGTGTAGTCATTGGGCCACATACATCTGAATGTGTTAAGTCCAAAACCATTTTAGCTCGTTCTCCTTTACCAATAAAGGGAGCTTTTGTCATTTTTGCAATAAACAAGATTCACTGTGTTAAATGATTCATAATCAACTAATCCCAAATCACCTGACTTGTGTAATTTGGTCATGCGTTTCTCATTTATATAGCCTAAACGACAATGCCATAAATATGAGGTATTTAGATTATCTCGTTTTATTCTCTTGGTATCCATATTATGCACATTATACCATAGTGGCCAGCATCAAACATGTCACATCATTGGAGTCTCTCTTCTTGGTCTCAAAAGTTTTCTTTTGAACCGCAGAGGCGGTCCTACCAGGTTCTTCAGGCAAGGGTGCATCCAAAACATACGACTTTTTCTCTTGCTTAAGAACTATTAAGTTTTGAGACCAGTCTATGAAGTTGGTGCCATTCAGTTTTTCCTTTTCCAGGACCGATCGCAATGAGAAATTATTGTTTGAAGATGACATTTTCAATCTACAATAAAATTTAGCAAGATTAAATGAGGTCTTATTTATAATCCCACAAACCAAATTAATATCCCTATAAATAATTCGCGTTAGTGATTTAATGTGGGCCAAGATCCACTTTTCACAGCAACTTATTAGTCAAGCTGAGCTTGTACACCTAATAAGTTAAGTTACTTAGGTAGGAAAACTCCAATCCTGTCTCATACATGACTCTTGGATCAAATGGGCTAATATCTTAAAATGTTATAGCACAAATCCATTTATTAGTTGCCTAGGTCCAGGCATCCCTTTCCATGTTAAGTCCAACCTACATTCACAACCCATGCCTCACAAAGATAATCGGGCACATCTAGGACTCCTAGTCTATGTGACCGATGATCGATGCCTTGACATGTTTCGAATAAGGGAGGCAACTTTGTGACTTACTATTTTAGGGATTCATTTTATTACGACTTGCATGGCATACGCTTTGTCATCCATTTATAACATGCATATATATATATATATATATATATATATATATATATATATATATATATATATATATATATATATATATATATATATATATATATAATTGCATAAAGTAAAGCGTTACAAACATGGGCCCAAAAACCTACAACTAAGATTCTATACTATTACATAAGAATCTTCGAGTTGGGCTTCTCCACTCTGGCGGGCTTCATTTTAATTTGCAAAGTCTTCAAGTAAATTCTATTCTAAGAAATAAATGAAACTTTTACAATAAAATATAATGGCTCACAGGCTATATTTAATTACAAAAACCCAGGGCCCATGAATGCACCATGCATATCCATTCATCACACAAAACAAGCAAATAAATATACATAACATTCATGGATCAAACAAAGTCCAATTTTAATTAATTTAGCCAAGCCCATTAATGGAAATTGTGTACTTGAACTTTTAAGAGAGGACCACATGATGGGCCTGGGCCGAAGCCCAATGGACTAAATCCTCTTATTGAATAAGTTCTCTTAAAAGCCCTAAACACTAACTAGTTAGATTTTTGCCATAAATCAACTCTAGTATAATTTCCAATTTTGCCATTTTTAATTTTATGTCATACAGCCCATAAACATTAAAAATACATATAATATGTACCAACATGAATTAAAACATAAAATCATGAAGAACATATATATATATATATATATATATATATATATATATATATATATATATATTACATGACATTTTTTGTATATATATATATATTACATGGCATTCATACAAAAACAAACAAACAACAATGAAACTAGTTGTTTAATGCTTATATGATGCCACAAAAATGTACAAACACTTAAATCAATTTTATGAGTCATTTAATAAATTAAATAAGGTCATAAATATTGGTTTAATATTCTGTATCAATATGATCTAAATGTGTTTTTACCATTTTAATCAAAACAAAACAAACAATGTTGATTAAACATGTAACAAACACAAACTAGTCATAGTTTTAAGTGATTTTAAAATTAATCAATTAAATTGTCATGGACCAGAATTAAAATCAAATTTAAAATATGTCCAGACCTGATATTTAATCTTTAAAAATCACTTACAAACATGCCAAAATCGTTTTAACATTTAATTTTGAAAACTAGTTGTTAAACAAACACTTAACATGCTAACTAGCACCTAGTTTCAAGATTAACATGTACCCTCAGGTATTAACAATTAAATCCGACCATTAATAGCTCTAAGAAAATCTTAGGACAGTATATTAACATGTCATATTAATTATAATACCTATCTAATCATTTAAAATCATTTTTACACCAAAACAATGCAAAAAATTCAAAACAAAAAATTTCAGCATTGCATGTTTTTACAATAACGATTTTTGAAAAATTATTTCATGCATCTAAAGCACTAAAATAAGCATGTTTAGGCTCTGATACCACTGATGGAATATGAAATGGCATTTATATGATGATCATGCAGCGGAAAAATAATAAAAATGATAATACAAGCCACTCAATCCATACACTAGAATCGAAAACATGCAATTTTAGGGTTTTAAAACTTACAACTTTAGATGCACTTCAAGATTTGATTTTGATGATGACCAGCAACCAAGAACGATATATTTACCTTAGATCTCCACCACCAATGCCAAAGGAACAGCCTTTACGCCACTCCTTTCTATGTTCACACACACAATTGCAATGACGGCTTAAAATTGAGATTGCTAGCTCTCTATTTAAATATTGTGTAATGGCAAAGCATTGAAGCTACAAGATTTGATCTTGCACTTATTTTAGTTTCTATTGCTGCCCAAGAACACAAGAGAACAAGGAACAATCCTTTTGTCCTTGTGAATTCGGCCAAGAAAATTTTTGTGAGAGAGAGAACAAGTTCACGCCTTAGGGTTTTTTATTTCTTCTTATTCAATATATATCACTTATTTTCTTAAGAGATAATGTCGAGATCCTCATCCATTTAGGTAGTGAATTCATTCTTAATCACTTCCTTCAAATAAGTAATATATATTGATTCAAACTCTTTGGAATTAATTTGAAATAAATGTAAGACATTTAATCATGATAAAGCACTTAATTTGAGAAATGTACATGTGCTGAAATTCCCTTAATTTTTATCTTGGAATTTCATTCACCTCATCTCTTATTTAAGAGATTTAATTTGATTTAAATTCTTTTAGGCTTTAATACTCAATTAATCAAAATTAATACAAGATAATTAATTAATTGAAATTAAACCTTATGGGCTGAATATCTCTCTCTAATGGACCAAAGTCCATTTAGCAATTATAATACCCATTACATGCATTAATTTGACTTTAATTAAAGCCCAAATTAATGCCAATACTTTATTTTAAGCCCAATGCTTTGTGTGCGATCCTATAGGTCCATTTAATGTTGGCAATGAATTAATGAATTAATTCAAAGGCTATATATATTCTCTAGCAAGATATTATAACATCCCAAATTAAATGAAAATGCAAATGGAATTTAGTGACCTAATGCAATTTTGCATAGTCCCTTACCCATAAATATCAGAATTAATATAAGGCATGGAACTAGTCATCCTTATATATATTAATTCCTTTCTTGATATTCCAGTGACACTGAACTCTCAGATAAATAATGATTACTCATTATTTCATCTCATTATGGCCATACACTTCTCAGTTCAATGATCAAGTGGCCAATGATATTTTCTCTCTTATTGAGAGGGGTAATCCCTTCACTTCTCTCATGCTCTCTAACATGAATCAATGCATACCCAAGCATACCCATACTTGTCACTCTGTTACGAGTACGTTAGGTGTATGTCAAAGTACACATTAATTCATAAAGAGTTTCATAGAGATTTTAGGTCTAAGAACTCCAATGCAAAACTTGCATATGAGAAACACTTATGACTTGTACCATGTAGTGTTCTCATGAATGTATCGAATCCAGATACCATGTTGTAAATATGTATCTATGATCTCTGATTGACACTCCTGTCCTTATAATCCGTAAGACAGAACTTGACTTATCAGAGAGAGCATACTAGTCTTAATTCATTATTATTCCCATAATAATGACTGACTAGGAATATTTAGAATGAAGTCTCTATTGTTTCACGGTCTTACAACCATGTGCCTCACACATGATAACTTAAACTGAAACAACATTCTTGGATAGTTCCATCAATTGATATGCGCAGGAATACAATAGATAAAACAAATGCCTCATTTGTTAACTAAAGTGTTTTATAACAATGCATTGGGGCTAGGGCTTACACTAACATTTATAACATGTTTTTATAGTAATATATTTTCTTTTTGGATTTACTTTTCTCTTTGTAGCCATTGGAGCTCTAATTAGTTGACAACCATATTGTTCACAAAATGATCCTAATTCTTTTCTTTCAACTATATTATCTCTTTTTAATTTTGCTTTTAATTTCAAGTTAGTACAAATTGCTAATCCTTCTATGTTAACAATATTTATTATTTGTCCATAGGTTAGATTATTATAAGATATAATACCATTATTTTAATTTTTTAATCTATTTCTAACCCTTTCTGCAAAAAAATTTGGTAATCCTGCTATAAAAATTTCTTTTTGAAAAATATTATCATAATCTATTCTAGTCATTATTTTAGTAAAAAATAAATCTTTCTACACCTAAAATTTTGTAATTTTTGACAAGTTAAATTTTGAAGAATTTATGAACTTTTTTCCTGATATGAACGATGATCTCCTATAAAGTTTTTAGTTATAGCAAATATTAAAGTATTTATTATATCATTCTATTCAGTTTCTATTTGAATATTATTTTCCATTTTGCCAATTCTCTTACGTGCTGATAATGTATGTGCTTTATCTCTATCATCTACATAATGATCCCACCAACCTTTTAACTGTCCAGTAAAACCTACTAATAGCGTTGACCTATAGTTGCTTCATTATTTCCTTTTGATTTATATGCACTACCAGCCATTTTTATTTCTTATAACAAATTTAATATTTGATATTCTAATAAGCCATCTATGTTCCATTCATATATAGAAGTGCCATTGTATCTTAATTGATAATTTTTTTCTTTATATTGAGTGTCAGGAGGTGTAGGTGTAGGGTAATAATTTTAAGCTTTTGGCCTAGGTGTATAGGTATTAAAATGTAATTTTTTAACTGAAAATTCTTGATTATCTTCTATAAATTATTCTTTTAAATTTTTTATTTCCAAAATAGTCTATAAATCTATTACTTTCTCATTTATTATCATGATTTGTTTATCTTTAATATTTAATTGAGCTAATTTTTCTTCTATCTCTTTTAATGTAGAATCTTCTTTAGTTAACTTAATTATAGTTCCTGGAGAAAATTCAAATGGTTTAAATAAAGGTGTCTATTCTAGTGGGTAATGTTTTTGATAATGGCTTAGACATTTCACCTAATTCTAATGATGTTTTAGGTGTTTGAACTATTTCTTTTACTTTATTTAATTGATTAGCTATAGTATCTAGTATTTAATTTGAAAAATTATTTGGCAATATTACATGTTGTATATCTTTTCCCACCTCTTTACCATCGAATCTTATTTCTTTAAATGGATCAGCATAATAGGTTTTATTATTATTTTTAAATTTATGACTTTATAAAGGTGGATGTATAGCTACTACTGATTCTCCATCTATAGTTATCCATTACTTTCCTACTTTTGAAAAAAAAAAGTAATTTCTTTTTGAAATGGATAATCTATGTTATTATAAAAATAATAATTTTGGAACCATAAAAAGAAAGGAATATTTACTTGTTTATCTTATATTTCTTTATACCATAGACTTCTAAAATTACTTAACACTTCTTGAGAAAAATTACAAAAATACCATTCTGTTTTTTTCTTATTATAATCTACTTTTAAATTGTTTCTTAATTTTTTTATCTAAAAACTAGTCATATTAATTTATTGATTAATTTGAGAAAAGGCTTTCATTTGTGATCTAGTTGGGCTAACAGAAAATTCACTTTCTTTTTCTTCAGTATATAATGGTCTTGGAATACTTGTACTAAAATCTACTCCTATTAATTCTAAATTTTTTGCAGACACTGGTTTAGGTATACTTCTTGATGGTCTATTATTAGAATAAGTTGAAATTTTACTAGATTGACTTTTATCTTATGAAAAATCTATATGAACATATCCATTACTATGTTCTAAAATTTGAGAAAACTGATTATTAATATTAATCAATCTGGGCTCACATATTTCTTTTAACTGTCAATTTCATGAACCAGTTATTTTATCCCATATAAGTCATTTTGTCATTTGAATATTAGAATGAGATTTATTAGATTCAAATAATAAGGTTCCATCTCTTTTAAAAGGTTTTTTAGTTTTAGGATATATAGTTATAGACATGACTTTATAATATATTCTATATAATACTGCTATTGCTCTAACATTTTCTTTAAAATTTAAATTTTTTATTTTAATTGTTAAAGTTAAAGTATCTAATATATTATAATCATACGAACTTATTGAGTATAGTTTATGCCATTGCTAATAAAGAATTAGAGAAATTAACATGTCTATTATCTCTTAAACATATTAAAATAGGAGTATATAATCCTAATCTAAATGTAGGTTTTATTGCTATTTAAACTGATCCTATATGTAAAAAATCTATATTTTTTTCTTTTTATGTTATTTTATGGCTTTTTTTACAATAACTGAATAGTTTCATGTTCCTGATTAATATCTATTATTTGCTCTATTTTTTTTAATAGAATAATCATGAAAAATTTCAAAAGTTCCTATTGAATATATTGTTCAAATAAATTGTTTAGCTATAGTCCACTCAAATAAATCATTTTCTACTTTTTCTATATTTACTTCTACATAATTTATTTCATCCATATCTCTAATATTATCTTTGCTAGTTGAACCAGATCTAAAATCTTTAATAGAAAATTTTCTAATTAATCTATCCATCTAAATATATTTAAACAATCCAAATTTAAAAAGAAGTTAAGAATGAAACCTATTTGAATCACTGGACCACCCAGCTTATTGGGACCACCAACTTGCCATCTTGACTTCTAAGGGTTGACCAACATTGCATTGTTCCAAGCACATTCTCAAAATTCTCTTTAAATTTATCTTAGTTAAATATACTCATTTGGATATCTTAATTATAATATTTATCTAAGAAAGACTCAGATTATCTAATTCAACTTCACTCTTATATATTTCAAATAATGTATCTTCTAATATATCTAAAACAATTTCTTATTGCCAATATAGATCTATTAAGGCTATTATAACTTCACTCTGGGTGAATTCCCAAAGATATTGAGGCTCAAAATTCAACCAAGGGATAATTGTAACACCCTTATCTAGAAAATATACATAACCACCAATACTTATAGCATAATCCTATGATAATCAAATCAGTAGTATATTACCTAACAATGCTACACCAATATTTTATAGGAACCTCAAATTGTAGTAGGTAAATAGTACTGTTTATGGTAATATTTACATGTAAGACTTTTTGGTCATTACAATACTTTAAAAATTGAACATTTACATACAAAATTTCCAACATAACTATAAAACCAAAATGAGAACTACACACTTTTAGTCCTTCTCTCCTATATTGGTCGAACCACTATAGAAATCAACCCAAAAATTAAGCCTGTCATGTTACCTACACTGATAAGAAAATTCGTACTAAGTTATAAAGCTTAGTGGGGAACATATAACAAATAGACTACCTCTTGCACATTAAAATATAGTTCTAAATTATTAATATAGTAATAATCTAGTTCTTCTTCTATTACACATGTAAACTTGATACCTATGCCTTAAGTTAAAAATTCAATTACATTACTAGTATGAAATCACATATATCAGTATAATTATTGATAAGCAAGGAATGTATAATTAAAAGAAACACTTTTATAACAAATACAGTTATTGCTAGTTGTCACCATGTATAGATACAATTTCCTATGCCTTACCTTCCTTTATATAAGATATGCGTTGAAGTTACATTAGTGTTTTCATAAATAAAACAACGAGACATTTATTCATCCTAGGTCAGGTTTTTTCATATACTATACATTATTACAAACTAGGATATATACATGTTATCAAATATAAGAAAATGATTTGTATATAAAAATCACATATATACTAGCATAATGTTTAATAACATATTAGAATTGTATAAGTTCACACACAACTTTTAGGTCTCATAAGAAACATGTGTTACTAAATTGTTCCACACACAAGATGTGTATGAAACCTCCATTCCATATTAAGCAACAAAATCTCATATTAACATAAAGGTTAATTATAAATCATTTTTCTATTTACTTGACATTAAGCCTGCACATTTCTAAAGAAGTGGATAACGAGTTATACAATAGCACCTAAAGGTGCAATAGGTCATCCGAAGGCACCAATAAGATACCTAAAGGTATAATAGGTCACCCGAAGGCACCAATAAGATATCGAAAGGTATAATAGGTCACTCGAAGGCACCAATAAGATAGCCATAATTATAATAAGTCACCCGAAGGCACCAAAGTAGACTTAAATGTGGTTAAACATTAACATGGGCCGACCAAGCAAACCAAAATGGGATCAGTTATAACCCAAATAGGGCTATTTATGATCCAAATGAGATCAAATAATACCATAGCAGCTACAAATTACCCTTATAGGCATGGCTATCTATCCATAACCTAAACACAGATGCAGGCGAAAGACCTCTTTTTGTACTTTTCTTTATTACTCAATCATATAGATGCTACTGTATAGCTATAAGGAAAGTATCAAGTAATTCTTGCTCATAAATAAATATTCTCTTAACCTGATAGCTTATACTTGCATAATCGATCATGAGCAATCTATAACTGTAATCAATTTAAAGACATATACATATATATATACACACACACACACACACATACATATATATATAGGTACGTAATCCCATGTAATTATACCATCCCTGTACAAATATTTAATGAGCATGTTAGTATCAACATGTTTAAACAAGAGCATTCTTATTTCTCATCAATACATGGATAAATAACTTATCATGTAATTATATTAGTAATACTAGTCATCATGCTTTTATAATACTTTAATAAGAATTATATCTTAATGTCATTAGCATATATGAACATCAGCATTTCATAACTCATATCAATACTCTTTAATTTTCATAAATCTCATGTAATATTGTAACTCTATAACTATTTGCCAATACATCATGGCCATAAAAATACAAACATACCTATGTACATTTTTTAATGAAATTGAATACTTAAGGTTATATTTGCCCCTATACACATTCTATGAACTAAGATATTACAAATAAGTAATACAAATTAAACTTGCTCAAGTATATAATATTTAAATATATTCTTATAAATTCATATTTAAGTTTTTACAATAGGGCATTTCTATACCTTGTGCCTTTATATTACATATAAGCTAAGTCTTATTTGCCAAACTAATCATCAAACCTTTTTGTTTCTCTTTTATAGTCTATTAGATCATATTTATAACCAACTATATGCTTACAAACAAACATACTAGTTGAATTCTTAGCTAACTACACCCATTAAGTTAAATACTTCTTTCATGAACCTTGCAAGATGGAAACTCAAAATTCCATTATTTAAAGCATTATGATGCATGTCGAACCCTATAGGCATCCGATTTGCTCTTGAAAGCTCTTTTTTAGGGCTCGAGATTAGATCAAGGTTCGTTTAACTTGTGAAAACCAATGGCTTAGCAATGGATAGGGATCTGATCTAACACACAATGCACTCGAACCTCCAAAAGGCATGAGATAGTGCATTGGAGTATCCCTATCCATTTACTAATGACTAACTTAAGAAGCATCTGCTAAGCATCACAAGGCATAAATTTAGGAGTCACCACCTAATAAAACATTGAGAACGTATTTTTTAATACCTTGTGATACAAAAACTAAAAAGAGTTCGGATTCCGCTCCTATTTATACCCTTAGTTAATGTTATATAAATGAGTTTAATGATTAATATATTTTGTCTCCTCTCTCACATGAGTTATCATGCATAGAAAAATAAAGGCACATTTAAGTACATTAGAAAGCAATAAAACATACATGGAAAGCATTAAAGCACATGGTATTAAAAGCAATTAAAGAATATTTGTAACACCCTAATCCCTCAACCATGGATAATCATCAATCATCATCAGGCAGTAATAATAATATTTAATAACACAGGTCATGATTACATGCCACAATAAATAAATCAAAATTATAAATAAGAAGGCCTAACATAATTGGCCAACAATACAAAATGGAATCATTAACACAACTACAACTAGCCCTATCCTCTCTTTGATGATGGTCAAGCTGCGGTAGCTATCAAATCAAAGTGGAGCTTATCCATAAACCTACACGGATAAACATATTCATGCTAAGCTATAAAGCTTAGTGGGGAACAAAACTCTATGGAGAAGGTCTTACCAAATTATCATCAATACACTATAACCATCATAAATAAAGTAAATATATGTCTACGGTATTAATTATTTCATAATGAGCATTCTAGAGGGGTCTTCAACCTTAACAATACTAATATACTTACATAAATGTAGAGTATGGCACGAACTTGGCTAGTTCTCAAAGACTTTTCAATTTACTTTGATTACTAAAACTCTTACTTGATAAACTAGCATAATTTATAAACCTCTTAATCCTTTCATTCATGAATTCCGACCTCATTATATTACTAAGTGTACAACCTCCAATCATACGAAATTAATCCCGTTAATTACATAAAATATGCATTTAATGTTCATTCAAAGCATAAGAAGTGCATGTGTCATTTAACTTCTATAAAGATATTGCTAGACATGATTGCTTCATATATATATATCATACAATCATAATTATGGAATACAATTATAACTCACAACTTCTATTCCCAATCATGTATTCCTTGATGCTATCTTATTATTGCAACTAAATGTCAGCCAACATCATATTTTGTCATACACCGTCCTTTGGCTTGTGTTAGAGTTATTAAAGTGCACATACAGGTATAAACATTTATAAGTATTAACTAATTAGCTTTGCATGAAATAATAGAGAATAGCCTTATGTATCATAATTACAAGTGAAGGTCCAGTTATTACATATATGCATTTTATAATTTCCAAAGCATATGAAACTTATTATGCATGCTATAGCCCAAACATTTCTTATTATAATGTTGTATGCATTCTATCAATGCATGGCAATTTAAATCTAATAGATATACATTCCAATAATTTCATTTCATTGAAACGGTTTATAGCCAAAAGAAATCATGATAAGCAATATAATAGGCCATTCATCATGCCTACATTATGTAAGTGAAGCAATTAATGCATGTTTTACTTTATCTTGTGTACATTTTTATCATATTTAATAGCCTACCTAAGTACTAGTTCGAAGGGAGGATAACGGGAGCAATGGATACCCGAAGGTATCAAACAATATACCTAAATGGGGCCGAACAATGGTTCCAGTAAGGAACAAACAATAGACCCAAACGAGGCTGAACTATGGTTCCAATAAGGAGCAAGACCCAACCAAAATCAACTATGGCAGCTACGACTTTATCCCTCTAGGCATGCCTATCTAATCCATAACTGAAATAAGACCCGTAGGCTTTACCTTTCTTAAGCATATTTCGATTCAACATATTCTTCTTTACTTAATATAATGTCTTTGCTTAATGCCATCATTTCTATAAGAATGCATATCATTCTTATCATATTTCCATATTGAGCTCTAGGCTCCAGTACATATGGATGCTATCATATAATCACATAGTTGAATCAATTTTTGTTCATTCATATCATAATAGTTGCATGATTATGAAAACATAATAAAATATAACCTTGCATTGATATATCTCATCATAAACAATATTATGCATGGTTTCCATAAGGCAATATGAAAGTATGGATCTTGCTACTAAAAGTCTTCATAACATTAAATGCATATCCATAAATATATAAATGCAACTTGAATCATGGCAATATGTGTTTTTACTATTTATACTTGCTTACATATTGAGTCAGACCACTTATCATAGCATGGATACATTAACAATAGATATTATATTTATCTACTTCATCAATAGTTCTCAATGACATACCTTGTTGATGTCCGTCGGGAGTAGCTTCCATACCATATCATAGTCATTCATATCAACACATAATCACTTAAACCATATTTAAGCAGCTATGAGCGATATAATATGATGAATACATTAATTACATCCTAAGGTCAACACTTGTTCTTAGTTAAGTCCTTAGTTCACTTTTATAGTCTATTAGATCATGGACATCAGGTTATATACTCTAACGTGATCATATATGTATCATATCATCATACTTGTACATTTTATCTTATATTATCTTACCCTCAAGTATGTTTATGCAGTATTATTCCATTTTCTATGCTAGCACACTAGTTGTAGGTATGAGGTTTACATAGTGAAATACATGGCATAAGCAAACAGACAAGCATGTTTCTCTATATCAAGGCTAATCACTACCTTCCATTATGACATAAAGTATAACTTAACTTCTATGGTCTCATGACCAAGCCTAAAAAGGCAATGTCCCAACTCTTTCAACTTACACTTATAACCTTGCAACTATCATCTTATTGTCATTAGGTTATGTCATAGTATTCTTATGTCATTGTAGAGGAATATTGGTGTGCAATATTTTTGGGCAAGCCACAATCACATGTGTATAATCATTATAATACAATCAAATACAAGTAAACATTTTCCTGTATTCTAATGTTAGTGTTCATTTACTAATTTTATTCTCATATATCATTTCATTTAATCACATGCTTAGTGTCACAACTTATCTTTATTTTATGTTTAAAATGCTATAAAGTTACTTAAAAAGGTTTAGACCAGCTTTGGTGATACTAAAGGGCTTAAAAATCATGTTTGGGTTAAGTAGAGAAGTGTCACAAGTTATGATGGGTGTCACTATTGGTGATAGGGAGCAAAAATCATGACTCGTGCACTTGAGCACGAGTAACAAAGTGTCACGAGTCATGAACAGTCACAAGCAGTTTTCTGGGTTTGACTTGTAAGTGATTTTTGACCTACCGAAAGGCATTTTTAACAAAAATGGTCTTCTACAAACTTGTTCCACTATGTTTTTAGTTTTAAAAAAAAACAAATATCATCTCAATATCATTTATATATTTTTAGATATTTACAAAACACTGAGATCTGCTCCTAGTGACTGGGCAGCAATCTGTTCCAAAATTCAAGCTGAAATATGGCTCAGTTAGAGACAGATTTAGAACTTGGTTTCTCATATAAAATATAGGTATGGATGTCTATTTTCAAACCCAACTAGAATCATTTGATTTTATATTCTCTAGCTCAACTTATAAGAGAAATATTCCAGGTAGGTCTATTAAGTGTTAAAGCAGATTTTTCTTATTTCACATAAAACTCTTCACGAGTCACAACCAAGCTCACGACTCGAAAAAAAATGCACGACTTGTGAAGGAATTCACAAGTTGGTAGCCAAACTCACGAGTGAAGAAAAGAGGGGGAGTTCATGAGTCATAACAAGGATCATGACTCGATCATGGGTGCATGACTCCTGAAGGCATTCACGAGTCGGTAGCAAAGGAAGAACCAGCACATTCATGAGTCATGAACGAATTCACAGTGATCCAGGGGCAAGAGGTGCGTGACTCATGAAGGGATTCATGACTCGGATATGACTCATGAAAAATTTCATAACTCAGTATCTTAAGAAAGAGTGCTGGCAGACACAGATTGATCTCAGCTCAAAGTAAATGGAAATGATTCCATAAGCTAAACAATCTTTAAAAACTTATCTTAGGGCAAACAATCATTCATTACTCATCTTAAAACAACTAATCTTTCATTACACATCTTAAAACTCCCGATTAAAGAATCTAGATAACATAACCCTAATTTCTAGAAATCCATCTACAGACAACGAAATCATAGTATTCCCATACCTGGCCTTTGAAGCTTCAAACCTCCTTCACTCCTCTTGATCCATCCCCTGACTCATGATTCCTTTCTTATCCTTATACATAGAGACAACAAGCATGATTTATCATCTCTCTCAACATCTTTAACACCAGAAATCAAACACAGGGAGAAGGAGAAGAGTTTTATGAGAAACAAAACGTAAGTTTTCTCTTCTTCATCCCATAAACACACACACACACACACACACACACCCATGCACAAATCTCCTCAAAAGTCGATCTTCACATGTCTAAGAACCAATAATTAGGCAAGTGGGTTAAATATCTTTCCAAGAAAATTCCCATAATGCCCCTTAGCATAATTAAACCCCCATTATTTCAATTCCTTTCATCTTAACCCCAAGACTTCTAATTTAATTTCAATTACATACTTCCTTAAAATTACAACTTACCGATACTCAATTACATACATGCTGAAATTATCAAAATACCCCTCTTAGAACTCAACCTCGATAATCGTAAAATAATCCAATTTCACCTTAATTAATGACAATCCTTATTAACTAACAATAATCCGATTAAGGCCGAAATTGGGTTCTTACAATATTAATTATAAATGTGAAGATGAATCATACATAAATTAGGTAATTAATTAAGCTTTTTTGGTGAGGACATTGGTCCTCAAATGCACATTTACAAAAGGCGAGCATTGTTTTACTGTATTTTTGATAAAAAAAATGGAATAATTAATCCCACGTGGTTTTGGAAAAAAGGAATCATGTTAACCAATTTTAAATAGAAAATCTTTTATATTTATGAATAAAAATACTTAATTTACATGTTATTTTATGGGTAAAAATCAAGACATTAATCCCTTTTTTATAGGAAAAGACAACTCAAATTTATGTAAATCATTTAATTGGTTTTTAACTCATCGTTCGAAAAAAAATATTTATTTAAAAAATATGAAAAATAATAATATAAGTAAAATATGCATAAATTGGGCTATTAATTGAATTGGAAATATTGGTTCCCTCATTATTATTTATAAAATTCTTGGATGTGATTTTTGGATTAAAACACGACATTTGTCCATTTTATGAGAAAAATCCAATTAATTAGGTAGAAATTATTTTCATATCATTTTTAATTAATACATGTAAAAAAATATTTTTATTAGCTATTACAAACAATTAAATAAAAGGCATAACAAATATTACATGTAACACCCTAAACTCGGTCTGGTAAATAAATTGGATACGGATGTCACAAACCGATCTTTGCTTTAAATATCACTATATCAAGATAATTTATGCTTAAATTATCAATTTAAAATTTTATACTCTAAATCTTTCTAAAAATTTTGGCAGAACCTCCCCTAAAATTAGCAGCCTCCTATAGACAAAATACAAATTAACACTTCTAAAATTCAATCATTAAGATCCACAGCCTCAATTAAACTCCCACATAAGATTTTTTCATCCTCCTCAATAATAATTAAGCTAATCTACCTGTCACTATATCCCTAGTTCAATACTCAGATATTTTGTTTTCAATAAGCTATATGCAAACTATTATCACATGTCTAAGCTAATAACATTGAATTTCAACTAAATACATACAATCTGATATTAAATTATACAATCTTAACACCTGTGTACATGCCAAAGTTTTCAAAGTGTCAAAATAACATAAATAATTTGATCTTTATCTTTGATTCTTCACCATTCTAGCTGAAACAACCTATGAAGGTTTCCTTCCTTTGCATTGAGAAAACTGAATATTGAATCAACCTAAGAACAGAACAGAAAAACCACGCGCTAAGATAAAAGCTTAGTGGTGACTACCAATTTTATTTCTCAATAGACATAGTATAATAAGGTGTTCGAAAATTTCATACACATACCAATATATAAAGCATATGAAGTATATAATTTCTAACTTATGGTGCACACAATTTTCAATTATTAGAACAAGAACAATAAGTCTGCACTTACCAAAATGCATGTACATATTATTATAGAAAATATTATGGTTTACTCATACTTTTCATTGCTAATGGATCATTTATTAGACTACAATTATCCTTATCAAGTTTATAATTGACACGGTAAATATTTCATATTTGATTATTTCATATGTCCATGTGTCAGGATTTGGTATCAAAATTTAAACATGTATACCGCACTTTAATAAACACTCATTTCCCACTTATTTCACTTTCAATTGTTTTTATAATGTTTTAATACTTTAATTATTCTTTTTACTCCATTTACATAAATCATTTACGATTTTGCCCCTAGCTGTCAACAGTAGGAAACCATGAACCGGATAAGCGGATAAGTAAATCCAGTCACCGAAAGTGTCCATACTACTTGGGAGTATACGACTACTCCTCCGACTATCAATAATAAGCCGGCTAATAGAATAATCAGTATTTTTTTAGATAACAGAGTAGAGTATAACAGAGCAGAAAAATAACAGAGCAGAGAATAACATAGCAGAACAGAACACCGTGGGGTAAGTGCCCCTATGGCTAGCCGTACTATCCTAGGGTCCTGGGTTACCTACTATCACTAAGGGCATAAATTCAAATTCACAGTATATGGCATAATTATTCCATTACATTTCACATCTTAATTATTTTGATTACAATGTGTTACTCACTTTATGCCACACTTTATTCCCACACAAGCTTGATATTTAATAGTATAAAAAAAAAGTAATCCATGACATTGTTTCAATAACTGATTGTTAATTATGAGTCTTGCCTAAGTTATTCATATCCATTTCTATAAACCATAAATCATTTCATTACGACTATCACTCACAACGTATTTCTCTTATACATGTATATCTATACATTCTAAACCTTTAATTCTAGGTTTAACTTGAATTGAATATTAGTATGAGCTTTTAAGAACAAGTCATTGACGCATATAAATAAAAATAGATATAAAATTTTATTATATACATGAAAAATTCCATCCCTTTTAGGGATCATATGCTTACACATCCAAATAATGACCCCAATCATGTCCTTTCTTAAAACAAAACATATCAAAGGTGAATAACGAATTTATTACCAAATTTACGCAAGACATTTTAGTGCATGTCTTCCCAAATCTTGATCATTTCACTTGAAACCTAAACTTCCAGTAGGAAGTTTTACCGCTCATAATTTGTTTTTGATAATTAACGCATCTAAATTAATAATCACGGATTAATAAGGCAAAAGTCTAATTTTTTTTTTTTGTAACTTAAAAACCCAAGTTCTACTTATACACACACACACACACACACACACTTGCTTATAACTATTCCTTGTATATGACTACTACCAACTTAACTCCATTAATTTCTTTTTTGTTTTTAAAAGTATGTGTTTTCTTTTTTCATGACAACTGATAAGTGTTCTTATTTTTTTGTTTAAATCATATAAGATATTTTCTAAATCTAAGTATATCTCTATATATATCAGCTTGTGATTTTTATCATACTTAACCCTTAACTTGATAAGTATAACCATGTTGTAATCATTGGTTAATTAACTCAAAAGTATAAGAAGGTAAATTTTCACTTGAATTCTTAAGTTTCTACTACCATAGCTCATAAAACAAAACAACAAAATACAACCCAAGTTCGTTTATAATTTGCTAATTGCTCAATCAAGTGGATAATATAACTTTTATTTTGGTATAATTTACTTGAATTAACCATTTTACTTAGATAGTACCTTCAATATATTTCGTATCCTTTTATGTATGATTGATCCTCTATTACCTTTTTGATTCAACAACCATATGTCAAAATTTAAACAGGCAATTCGAATAAATAAATTACACTAACCAACACATCAAAATCAGCCTTTGATTCCAATAAACCAACATTTTTAGCCAATAATCCATATGATTAATTTAAATCAAATTTTTGGAAATAAATTTGGTAATCACATACCATCCGGTGTCAAATACTGTATTTTTCGCCCATTCTGTCCATTTTTGTGCTCACTAGACTGTCACCAGAGCTCCGCCATTGGCAATTTGACACTGCTACTCAATAGATCGGGATCCCCCAATGACATTTTTGGTGGTCACATGCTCCAACACTGCCATGATCAGTCAGAATCTCGCAAAAATCATTAGTGACTTCTCTCCGATCTACCAATCGCTGGCAAGTAAGGAGCGACAAAAGGCACCGAAATATACACCTTACCGTTGGGAGTCATTCGATGGTGGTCGTGACGTTGACTACCGCCGTGGCTCATCAAAACGGAGGGGAAGAAGTGGCGGCCAGGGAAGAGAATAGGGAAGGAAAGGAAAATGGCAAGATGTAGTGACTGGTGTGAGCAGATGCCAAAGGAGCGGCGTCGACATGGTGACCACCGGCAACGCACAATGCCCCTTGCACGGTGGGTGGACCTGTCCGATGCCTCCCTGCACTTCCTGTTCCCTTTCTCTTTTTTTATTTCTAAACATTTTAGGCCACTTATGAGATCTAAAAATAAAGACTTCTTTCTCTCTCTCTTTGGCCACAACTTTCTACCCGATATATCTAGGAACCTTTCTTTTTTTTTATTTCTAGATAATTATCTCTTTAATATACAAGTATTTATTTATTATATACTTATATATTTATTTCTTATGTATTATTATAATTAGTATAATTATTAGCTTGCCAAATGTATTTTAATTAAAACATAAATAATTCAAATGGTAAGTCCTTGAGAAATATACCCCGATTTACCTAAATCAAAATATTATTCATGAATTAGGAAAATGTCTCTGCTTAACTCAAAATCGGGGCGTTAAAATTCTCTCCCCCTTAAGAAAATTTTGTTTTCGGAATTTATCTATTTGAAAACATAGCCACCAGTATTTCACATCTCTTAAACCACTAAATCAGCATACATTGCTACCAGCTTGGTATTACACAAGCTCACATTAACAAAGAAATTAAAGTCATCAAAAGAGTTCATTAGATGCTCTAATCTATCAATGTTTAGCTGTTACTCATCCATAATGTCAATCAAATTTCCTTATCTGGTTAATTTTCTTTGATCGGTATCTCAAAATATCCTTTTTTCCTAAATATCAATCAACACTACATTCTACAATCAATTACCAACATATACTAAACAGTTTCCACACTAGCATCTCAAAAGATGGGAGAAAACCAATATCTCAAAGGAATAAATCTTTCAAAACTCACGACAGGCAACAAAATCAATCTAGAATGAATTACCAAGTAATTTATATCTATCAACTATACTTATTTCAACTTCCTTTATATAATTTCCATGAACCTCAAAAATGTTTCAGCAAGTTCAATTGGTACATTTGGTGTAACTTTAGTTCCGCCAAACCACACTAGATACCATTTGTGACATTCATCGAAACCATACTTCTTGACATTAAAAGATAATTCTTCTTGATAGCCTTGTGAATTTTCTCAATTAATTTAATATTTCTAGTGTGATATTATAATTAATGTAACGTTCTTGTATCCCACGAAGATCACCATCAATTATCAATGGTAATGTTTCATGTATAATTTGAGATGACAGTCGAAAGATGGAAACCCTACTCTGAATGAGAAGATTATGTAAACACACATTTGTTCCCTCGTAATGTAAAATATTTAAAATCAACAAATTCTGGTTCCACATCATATGAAAATCAAGATTTAATGATCCAACTCCTTGGGAGGAAGTGTTACATTGTTACGACTTCCAACTTCTGAATCTATGAGAACTCCAAATCAATGAATGCAGATGACGTTGCATTTCATCATTTTTAGTCAACTACTTTTCAATACATCACATTCATGAAACTCCTCTTTTGTTTAAAATAGTCATTTGACAATTAAAGACAATTATAATATGCCCTAGCAGAACTTTTTTTATCATTATCTCATATTCCTCTCACAAATATAGCCTTATATGAAGGTCTCGATTAACTATCGGTCATAAGTATTATCAGGATAACATTCTAATATTAACCCATCGTATTAGGGAAACTCAAATCGTAAAGTTAACCAAAACATTTACGATGAACAATACTTTCTTGCTAAAGCCTATTCAAGCAAGTGAAATTTTATCCTTATATCACTTTTAATCGAAAATGGATTCATTCTTGAATCACATTTCCTCTTAACATTTATTTTGGCATGTACAAACACTATACTTACTTTCTTAATATTCACTTATCTTAGTCTTATTCTATACACTCATTATATAATTTGTCAGTCTCCTTTTGTCTACTCAATAAATCTAATTCCAATCCACATCATTCCTTGATGTATATATAGATATATCATATCCTTCCTCACTTCAATGCACTAGGCAACCTATCAATTTTCCTTCAATTGGGGTGTATGTAAAAAAATTTATGCAATCATGGAAAATGAGATGATGTTAATGCAATGTATGTAAAATGTTGTATGAATGTATCATTATACAGGTGCACTTTTTCACAAAATGGCAATGCAATTTGCCCATCCCTATGAAGAATATTTAAATCACTGCCCCAAATATCAAGGTCATTGACAGGTAAATAAAGTACCAAAACTTCCATCTTAACTAAATTCTATTACTCTATACCCAGAAATGCCTAAACCGATGCTCTGATACCATTAAATGTAACACCCTAAACTCGATCTGGTAAACAAACCAGATACGGATACCACAAACCGATCTTTGCTTTGAATATCACTATATCAAGATAATTTATGCTTAAATTATCAATTTTAAATTTTCTACTCTAAATCTTTCTAAACATTTTGGCAGAATCTCCCCTAAAAATTCGCAGCCTCCTATAGAAAAAATACAAATTAACACTTCTAAAATTCAATCATCATGATCCACAGCCTCAATCAAACTCCCACATAAGATTTTCTCATCCTCTTCAATAATAATTAAGCTAATCTACCTGTCACTATATCCATAGTTTAATACTCATATATTTTGTTTTCAATAAGGTTTATACAAACTATTATTACATGTCTAAGCTAATAATATTGAATTTAAACTAAATACATACAATCTGATATTAAATTATAAAATCTTAACACATGTGTATATGCCAAAGTTTCCAAAATGTCAAAATAACATAAAAAATTTGATCTTTATCTTTGATTCTTTACCATTCTAGCTGTAACAACCTACAAAGGTTTCCTTCCTTTGCATTGAGAAGACTGAATATTGAATCAACCTATGCGCGAAATAGAAAAACCACACACTAAGCAAAAAGCTTAGTGGTGACTACCAATTTTATTTCTCAATAGACATAGTATAAGAAGGTGCTCGAAATTTTCATACACATACCGATATATAAAGCATATGAAGTATATAATTTCTAACTTATAGTGCACATAATTTTCAATGATTAGAAAAAGAACAATAAGTCTGCACTTACCAAAATGCATGTACATATTATAACAGAAAATATTGTGGTTTACTCATACTTTTCAATGTCAATGGGTCATTTATTAGACTATAATTATCCTTATCAAGTTTATAATTGACATGGTAAATATTTCATATTTGATTATTTCATATGTCCATGTGTCAGGATTTGGTATCAAAATTTAAACATGTATACCACACTTTAATAAATACTCATTTCCCACTTATTTCACTTTCACTCATTTTTATAATGTTTTAATATTGTAATTATTCTTTTTACTCCATTTACGTAAATAATTTATGATTTTGCCCCTAGTTGTCAACAGTAGGAAACCATGAATCAGATAAGCGGATAAGCAAATTTAGTTACCGGGAGTGTCCACACTACTTGGGAGTATGCGACTACTCCTCAGACTATCAATAATAAGTCGGCTAACATAATAATCAGTATTTTTTTAGATAACAGAGCAGAGTATAACAGAGCAGAAAAATAACAGAGCAGAGAATAACATAGCAGAATAAAACACCGTAGGGTAAGTGCCCTTATGGCTAGCCATACTATCCTAGGGTCCTGGGTTACTTACTAACACTAAGGGCATAAATTCAAATTCACAGTATATGGCATAATTATTCCATTACATTTCACATCTTAATTATTTTGATCACAGTGTGTTACTCACTTTATGCCACACTTTATTCCCACACAAGCTTGATATTTAATAGTATAAAATAAAAGTAATCCATAACATTGTTTCAATAACTAATTGTTAATTATAAGTCTTGCCTAAGTTATGCATATCCATTTCTATAAACCATAAATCATTTCATTACGATTATCACTCACAATGTATTTCTCATATACATATATATCTATACATTCTAAACCTTTAATTCTAGGTTTAACTTGAATTGACTATTAGTATGAGCTTTTAAGAACAAGTCATTGACGCATATACATAAAAATAGATATAAAATTTTATTATATACATGAAAAATTCCATCCCTTTTAGGGATCATACGCTTACACATCCAAATAATGACCCCAATCATGCCTTTTCTTAAAACAAAACATATCAAAGGTGAATAACGAATTTATTACCAAATTTATGCAAGACATTTTAATGCATGCCTTTCCAATATCTTGATCATTTCACTTAAAACCTAAACTTCCAGTAGGAAGTCTTACCACTCATAATTTGTTTTGATAATTAATGCATCTACATTAATAATCACGAATTAATAAGGCAAATGTCTAATTTGTTTTTTTGTAATTTAAAAACCCAAGTTTTACTTAAACACACACACACACACACACGCGCGCGTGCTTATAACTATTCCTTGTACATGACTACTACCAACTTAACTCCATTAATTTTTTTTTGTTTTTAAAAGTATGTGTTTTCTTTTTTCACAACAAATGATAAGTGTTCTTATTTTTTTTTGTTTAAATCATATAAGATATTTTCTAAATTTGAGTGTATCTCTATATATATCATGTTGTGATTTTTATCATATTTAACCCTTAACTTGATAAGTATAACCATGTTGTAATCATTGGTTAATTAACTCAAAAGTATAAGAAGGTAAATTTTCACTTGAATGCTTAAGTTTCTACAACCATAGCTCATAAAACAAAACAACAAAATGCAACCCAAGTTCGTTTATAATTTGCTAATTGCTCAGTCAAGTGGATAATATAACTTTTATTTTGGTACAATTTACTTGACTTAACCATTTTACTTAGACAGTACCTTTAATATATTTCGTATCCTTTTATGTATGATTGATTTATTAATCAATTTTATATAGGTAAAATAACAACTTGCTAAATTTATAGCTACAACTTACATAGTTATTTGTAACAGACTTATATGCTAATATTTTTTAATTCTACTCACTTAAATTCAGCAAAAGTCCTCTATTACCTTTTTGATTCAACAACCATATGTCAAAATTTAAACAGGCAATTCGAATAAATAAATTACACTAACCAACACATCAAAATCAGCCTTTGATTACAATAAACCAACATTTTTAGCTAATAATCCATATGCTTAATTTAAATTAAATTTTTGAAAATAAATTTGGTAATCACATACCATCCGGTGTTGAATATTGTGTTTTTCGCCCATTCTGTCCATTTTTGTGCTCACAGAATAGTACCCGGAGCTTTGCCGGTGCGGTGACCTGAGCTTCGCCGGTGGTGGTTTAACATTGTTACTCAATAGATCAAGATCCCCTAATGCCATTTTCGGTCATCATGATATGACCTTGAAAATTTCATAAATATTGTGTCTTTATGTGTAGTTTTATTGAGAATAGTGTTTATTATTTTGTTATTTTATTTGTACTTTGTTGCTTTTATGTGTTTTGTGTGCTTGTGGATGTTTTGCTTGTTTTTTTAGGAGAAGGGAAATGATTTGGGGCTTAAAGGAGATCATTTGGAAAAGAAGGAGAAGGAGTGGGGCTACAAGGGCATTGTCGCAAGCGCAACAATGCAAGGAAAGTTGTGACAGCTAGCGGAGCAAGCCAAAGCCTGGGCATGTTTTGTCGCGAGCGCGATAGAGAGGGGATGAGGAAATTGAATTTTGAAGAGGTGAACTTTTTCATCAACAATTACAACTTTGGTGAAGAGTCATTTTTTAGGGGACATCTCTTTAGATATATATATATATATATATATATATATATATATATATATATATATATATATATATATATATATATATATATATATATATATATATATATATATATATATATATCAAGTTGAACAAAATTTGTTGATGATGAATTTTGGATTTTGATTCTGTGATCTTAAGAATAATAATTTTCATTAGTATTTTTGTTTAATTTTCATGTCTTGAAGAAGAAGATAAGCAAGGGAGAAGATACTTTTTGTAAAGGGAGAAGGGTTGAGAGATCACCTTCTTCTTTTCCTCAATTTTATTTCTTCCATGTAAACTTTCAATAAATGTTATTTTTGGTATTTGATTATATATGAACAATTACTATTTTTCATTTACATAATTGATCTTTGAATGTAGAATTTGCTATTGGAATTTTATTAGTATCATTATAGGTTAAAGAAAAAGACCTTAGATGGCAAATCCTTCTCTGAAAATAATCATAATGGTCATAAATAAAAGAGTTAGCGAGAGCAACGTCTTATTGAAAGTTAATAGGAAATTCATTATCAAAGCATAGTTTGAGAGATGACATGTGGAGATAATTGCTATAGGTTGGTAATTAATCTTAAAATGAGTAATTAGAGGCATGCTAGTTCATTAACGAGAGTTGAGAATTAGCACTTTAATTGCATGTTTTAGGCATTCTAATTCATGTCGAGAGAGTGGATTAGAAATATATTCCAACTTGGCTTACTAATAAGATTAAAACTTATTAATTAAAATAATGGTAACAAGTGCATGATCATTGAATTTCATTATCTTTACTATCTTCTTTGATTATATTTAACTAAGATTTAATTAATTTATGCAATAGAGTAGTTTAGAATTAATTTCCACTTATAAGTGTCATAAACAAGATTAAAATTGAGTAGTAATAGTGGGTAATTTCAATCAACATTTTCTCGTGGGATCGATATCTAAAATACTATAACTGGTGCACCATATACTTGCGGTATTTAAGCTTTTAGAAAAAGCATACCAAGTTTTTGGCGCAATTGCCGGGGACATGTTTGATTGAATTATTGCATTATGAATCTTGATTTAAGATTTTGGATTATGATATTTAATTTGTTTTTATTTTGTTGTGAATTTTTAGGATTTGACAGTTCATGCCGTGTACAAGGAGTTTGCAAAAAGAACAACTTGGGACCAATTAGCCCAAGCATAGAATTTTTTCTTTTACATTGAATGATAAAGCAAAAGCTTGGTTAAATTCTCTAACTAGGGGTTCTATAACAACTTGGGACCAATTAGTCCAAGCATTCTTATCCAAATATTTTCCCCCAGCCAAAACTACCAAAATTATAAAGGATATCACTACATTTGTTCAATATGATACTGAATCTTTGTATGAAGCATGGGAGAGATTCAAAGAATTGCAGAGAAGTTGCCCACACCATAATCTACCAAGGGAGTTGTTGATGCAAATGTTCTATAATGGTGTGAATCCAACTACAAGAGGCACAATTGATGCTGCAGTTGGGGGATCTCTTATGAGGAAGACCACGGAGGCTGCATTCAAGTTATTGGAGGAAATTTCAATGAACAAATACATATGGCCAATTGAGAGAGCTAGGGAGTCAAATTTCTCAAATGTGAAGGGAGTTCATTCGATAGATTTGTTGGAATTTAACGGTTACATGCATCACATACATGAGCGGAATTTTAAAATTTTTTAACCATTAGATCTGATCTTGCCATGAATACACAATATAACTATATGAGAATAAGAAAAATCACCTTTGATTTTTGTTGAACAGTTGATTTTACTTCGCACTGGGTTGTTGCAAACCACAGTGTCCAAAATCGAACACCTCCAATGAGTAATCCACACTAGAGAGGGGTAAATTGAACCAACAAATTGGTTTTAAACTAGGGCTAGCCAAAATTCGAAGGAGCTAGCTTGGAGTTGGTGCAAAAAGGGAGAGAGAATAAAGAAAAAGACTTTCTTTTTGTTTTAATCACATAACCCTAATTCTCATTAGTTGGCCTTTTACAGTTAGGTTAAAATTCCAACTCCTTAATGAGATTGGGCTCTTTAAAATTGCTGGAGAATTATTAATTGGGCCTCTGGAATTAATTATAATCATTTGGGCTTAATTAAATCCAATTTAAACCTTTTCATAAAAGTCTATGCACAAAATCCACAAACTAGGCCCTTTGTGTATCTAATTGAATTTAAATACCCAAATGGATTCCAAATCCAACCAAATTAAATATGTAAGTTCCATAACGCTTATGTAACATATATAAATTAATTTGGTCCAAGAAAAAGCCCTCTAATCCCTTCTGTATGGAGTTGGCGTGTGGCCCTCTTCTAGAGGGCTTCCTCCAACTTCTTCATTCCTTTGGCCCTTTATAATTTCTCTAATGGACCTATTAATTATTATATCAGTCCTATAACACTTATAGTAGTCTTATAACACTTATAAGATAATAATAATTAATCATAAAATACATTATTTCAATTAGGTCCAATTTTGCAGAACATTTCTCAAAAGTTCAGCGGACAATTTTATTTGATCATAATTAATTAAACTCTTTAATTAATTATTATCTTATTCACTTCTCTACCTTCATAATAATATCAAATATTATTATCCTTGTTATTTTACCATTTTACCCTTTTCTCTATATGTGTGTGACCTATTGGGTTCCTGTCCATGTTGGCAGTATAATATGTAATTGTGAGTTATATTCAAAACTCACATGATTTAAACTCCTTTAAATCATCTTATCAATCCCTATTGATACTTTTGATACATCATTATACAAGTCATGATTGGCCTCTAGCTAGGCATCATGACTACCCAAATGTTATGAAAGTCATGTGGTTTGACTGTACCCTTCCATAGAAACAGTTACCGTGCAATTACTCCTTTCACCACTCTTATCTCAATTAGATTCTGAGTATGGATTTCTATCAACTCATATAAATCTAATTATGTATGTTTTATTAATTTAACCATTGTTCCTAAAATGTCCTTCATGGATCTTCATCCATCTCAGCGTATTACTCTGGCCAGAGATTCTCTGAACAAGGCAATTATTGAATCATGTGAGATAACTTCCCTTGTTAAATCTGGGATGGTGAATCCTTTGTCAATCATTCAACTATCTTCAAGTAGGTCATGATATACCCAATCTCCTAACTATGTTCACTCCTAGTTTGCAGTAATCAGTTATGGAGTCAAAGTATACCACTTGCTACTTAAGATAACTTTGGTGATCTCAAGTCTAAGGATACTTGCACAACCGCTACGATGAGATTCCTCACTGACATAGATTTAATATCCATGTGAGGATTCTCTATGTAGGTCTCCAATGAACTTGTTCTTCTAACAAGCATCCATATGTAAGCTTTGATCATCTTTCATAATCACAGATATGAGAACCACTGCTTGAACCATTCAAGAAGCATAACATGTGCTAGTCTGTCCGAATTAACAATGTCCTATCTTGTTAATTCTATGACTAGGGATATTTAGATATTAAGAAATTTGCATGCAATAGACATCTCACATCATGAACACCTTCATGATTGCCTTTGCACTATGTTTATAATATCTAGGACTTCATTTATTAATTTAAGATTTACAAACTCATGTATTCAAACATAGCATTAATAAATGAATGATGCCTTTTATTAAGAATATAAATGTCATACATATGAAAAACATCCCTATTACATGGGCTCTAGGGCATACTCTCTAACAATCTCCCACTTACACTAGAGCTAATCACTCATATGTCTCAGACCTATGCTATTTATATGGTGATCATGCTTAATCTGGGAAAGTGCTTTAGTGAGGGGATCCGCCACATTGTCATTTATGGGAACCCTTTCTATTTTTACATCATTTCTAGCTACTATTTCCCTTATGAGATGGTAGCGTCTGAGAACATGCTTGGATTGCTGATGAGACCGTGGTTCCTTTGCTTGCGCAATGGCTCCATTGTTGTCACAATATAAAGGAATCAGATCAACAATGCTAGGCACCACTCCTAGTTCGGTAATGAACTTTTTGATCCAGACTACTTCTTTGGCTGCTTCTGAAGCAGCAATGTACTCAGCTTCCGTCATGGAATCAGCAGTTGTTTCTTGTTTGGAACTTTTCCAACTAACTGCTCCTCCTCCCATTATGAACACATAACCAGATTGTGATTTACAATCAACTTTGTCAGATTGGAAGCTGGCATTTGTATACCCATTTACTTCCAAACTGCCCTCTCCATATACCAAGAATATATCCTTAGTCCTTCTCAAGTACTTAAGAATATTCTTGACAGCTGCCCAGTGTTCCTCTCCAAAATTAGATTGGAATCTGCTTGTGACACTCAAAGCAAATGCTACATCTGGACGTGTACATAACATAGTACACATGATAGAACCAATTGCAGATGCATATGGTATTCTATTCATGCTCTCTCTATCCTCTAGTGTTTGTGGACACATAGACTTAGAAAGGTGTTTCCCATGCACCATGGGTATAAACCCTTTCTTAGAGAGATCCATATTGAACCTCTTCAATACTTTATCTATATATGTACTCTGAGAAAGACCTAGTAACCTATTGGATTTATCTCTATAGATCCTTATTCCCAGAATATAGGATTCTTCTCCAAGGTATTTCATTGAGAATTGCTTGGATAACCATATTTTAACTGATTGGAGAAAAGAAATGTCATTTCCCATGATCAATATGTCATCTACATATAGAACTAGGAAGACAATTGCACTCCCACTGACCCTTTTATACACACAAGGTTCATCTTCATTCTGTGAGAAACCAAACTCTTTGATTGTCTCATTGAATCGTATGTTCCAGCTCCTAGAGGCTTGCTTTAATCCATAAATGGATCTTTGAAGCTTGCATACCTTTTCACCATTTCCTGATGTGAATCCTTCTGGTTGTGTCATATACACATCCTCGATAAGATTTCCATTAAGGAAAGCTGTCTTCACATCCATTTGCCAAACCTCATAATCATAATGAGCTGCAATGGCTATAATTATTCTTATAGACTTAAGCATCGCTTTAGGAGAAAAAGTTTCGTCATAGTCAATACCTTCTTTTTGACGATAGCCTTTTGCTACTAAGCGAGCTTTATAGGTAACTATATTACCTTCCATGTCAGTCTTCTTTTTGAAGACCCATTTGCACCCTATGGGTTTTATCCCTTCAGGTGGTTGAGTTAAAGTCCATAATTTGTTCTCATACATGGAGTCCATTTCAGACTGCATAGCCTTAAGCCATAAATCACGTTCTGAACTGTTCAAAACTTCTTGATAGCTTGTAGGCTCATTGTCCTCTACTACAGTTATGCCTCTATCCGAATCAATGTGAAATCCATATCTCACAGGGATAGAACGCATCCTAGTAGATCTTCTAGGATTTTGTGTATAATCAGGTTCAACTGTAATCTCATCATTATGAAATTCAGTTTCGGGTTCAATCGGTTGATCATCTTCTACTTGTGGGTCTTGAACTTCACCAAGTTCAATTTTACTCCCACTATCCTCTCGTAGGAGAAATTCTCTTTCCAAGAAGACAGCATGCCTGGAAACAAACACCTTTTGTTCTAAGCGATGATAGAAATAATATCCAAACGTTTCTTTTGGATATCCCACAAATAAACATTTGTCAGACTTAACATCCAGTTTGTCTGACATTGTCCTCTTCACATAAGTAGGACAACCCTATACTTTCATATGAGAAAGCGTGGGTTTCTTGTTATTCCACATCTCATATGGAGTAACATCAACCGATTTACTAGGAACTCTATTTAACACATAAACAGCAGTTTCTAGTGCATATCCCCAAAAGGACTTAGGCAAGTCCGCTCGGCTCATCATTGATCGAACCATATCTAATAGTGTTCGATTCCTCCTTTTGGATACACCATTGTGTTGTGGTGTATATGGAGGAGTCCATTGAGATAAAATCCCATTATCTCTAAGATAATCCTGAAACTCTTGACTTAAGTATTCTCCACCTCGATCTGATCTAAGTGTTTTAATACTTTTGCCAAGTTGTTTCTCTACTTCATTTCTGAATTCTTTGAACTTTTCAAATGCTTCAGACTTATATTTCATTAGATAGATGTATCCAAACCTGGAATAATAATCTATGAAAGTAATGAAGTAGGAGTAACCTCCTCTGGCATGTGTAGTCATTGGACTATATACATCTGAATGTATTAAGTCCAAAACCATTTTAGCTCTTTCTCCTTTGCAAATAAAGGGAGCTTTTGTCATTTTTCCCAATAAACAAGATTCGCATGTATCAAATGATTCATAATCAAATGATCCCAAATCACCTGACTTGTGCAATTTGGTCATGCATTTTTCATTTATGTGGCCTAAACGACAATGCCATAAGTATGAGGTATTTAGATTATCATGTTTCATTCTCTTGGTATCCATATTATGTACTTCTTTAATTAAATCAAGAACAAATATACCATTCTCAATGATAGCTTTTGCATAAAATATATTGTTCTTAAAAATGTAACAACATTTGTCCTTTAAAGAAATATCATAATCGTTCATCAAACAACTGAAAGAAATAATACTTTTGGACAAAGCTGGAACATAATAACAATTATTTAATTCCAGTACTAATCCACTAGGAAGAGGCAAATGGTAAGTCCCCACAACTGTTGTAGAGATGTTCTGTCCAGTAGCTGACTGCAAACATATCTCTGCCTTTCCAACTCTTCTAAAGCTTCTAAGCCCCTGTAGATCATTACATAAATGAGATCCACATCTGGTATCTAATACCCAAGATTGTTTTGAAGCAATAGAATAAGTATTAATTTCAATCATATGAATACCTGAAGTAGAAGCATCAGCTTGCTTCTTCTCCTTGAGAGAATCTAGATAGGCCTTGCAGTTACGCTTCCAATGACCATCCTTTCCACAATGGAAGCAAGTTCCTTTGGGATTCTCTTTCTTGGCAACCTTCTTCTTAGAGATCCCACCATTCTTTGGCTGCGCCTTGGTTATCTTCTTCTTCTTCTGCTTCTTGCCTTTAGCAGAAGTGACAACCATGACACTTTTTGGATCCTTCTTAAATGATCCATCAGCTATCTTGAGCATATTGATTAACTCAGGAATGGATACTTGGATCTTGTTCATGTTGAAGTTAAGCACGAAAGGTGCATAACTTGGAGCCAACGAGTACAAGATTAAATCTATGTATAGATCATTATCTATAACATAGCCAAGTCTACTCAAATGCTCAATATACCCATAGATCTTCAATGCATGAGTAGCAGCTGAAGTGCCTTCCACCATTTTGTAGCTAAATAGAGCTCGAGCAATCTCATATTGCTTAGTTCTAGCCTGAGAAGAATAAAGCTCCTCTAGATGCAAAACGATGGTTCTAGCATCCATCATTTCATATTGCTTCTGAAGCTCCGAGGACATAGCACCTAGCATCAGACATGCTGCTGTTTCACTATCCTCCATGTATTTTCGATAAATGCCTTTGATCTCATCAATGGCATCATCTGATGGAAGTGGTGGTGGATCTTTATCCAAGACATAGTGGATCTTTTCAGCTCTGAGAACAATTCTCACTTGCCTGATCCAGTCAGAATAGTTGTTGCCAACCAGCTTGTTATCCAAGATTGATCGTATATTAATGTTTGATGTGCTCATGATGATGACCTAGATGTGAAAAAGAAAAGAGATGAGAGTATGTTCATATATATATGTATGCATTAATAAGGTCTTTAATTAATCCATTTACTCCCACTATTTTATTGCGAATTAATAGCCCTCACTATATAATCCGAGAAAACCCGATGGTTTTCTTAGTGGGCCAATATCCAATCCTTGATATGTAATTTGACCTTGACTGTGGTCAACAAGCCAAATTCCATACCCTTGAAAGGTAGGTATCTCTATACCAATTGTGTCTCTACACAACTATTGGATCATTAGGTTATCAACTCTTAATGCATGCATATCATATATGCATTCCCTAATCTTGCCTCTAGAACCATTAGCCTTGACTGTGGTCAACAAACTAATGAGCTAGCTAAGATGACCCATTTAATTAGATTTGAACATATTCGATATAATGTGAGGTTGACTGTGGTCAATAACCCACACTAGAAAGAACTCTGGTTCTCCTCAAATTAATGGAAGGCTTATATACCTTAGTATTTGTTTGAGGGTTTTAGTTAATTAAGTCTCATCATACATGGTTGGCATACATTGGTATACATCCTATATCTATCACATAAATATAAGCATACAAATATGGTATAGTTATGGACTTCACTACATTGATTTCCCTGAGCCAAGAGGGAAATCAAAAGGTCACACCTAGGTAGTATGCATGATTCAAACAAGAAAATAATTACATTATCTTCAAGCTTGTTGGATCTCCATCCTGCCCATCTTGCTCCTTGATATTGGTCTCCATCTCTATTTCTAATTCTAATCTAAGTAATCTGATTACATGTTACAATTTGAAATGAAATACAAACCAAAAACAAGTGGCCGGGACATGAAAGTCCTCATTGGGCCAAAACATGCATTATGCTCAATCACATTGGGCTTTGTCCATAACTAACCATCATGCCAATCATTCACCCTTATATGCCTCTCTAATGCATAAATAAATGGATTACTAACTTTGTTTCAACCTTTGAAAATATATTTTGAGTTATTTAATGATGTGATCAAATTAGGAAACTTTTTCCATTTTGGAAACTTTCATTTTAGGAAACCTTTTTACATGCATGTGTTCTTGTCTTAATAATCAATCCAATTGATTATTAATTAATTATAAATTTATTATTTAATTAATTAATCATATTAAATAATTCAAAGAATCAATTTTGGGCTTAAAACAATTGTAGGCCGAAACCAACATAAGAAAAACCCTAACTGTGTTCACACATAAACTGGTTTTGTGTCTTTTGGACCATTTGGGCCTTTTGGAATGAGCCAAGCCCACTCCAGCCCTTAAAACCTATTAATAAACTTAATTAATGTTTATAATGTTTAATTTAAATCAGCTCCTTGGGCCCACCAAGTCATTCACTAATTTAAACCAAGTCCGTAAACATAATTAAGCCCATTAAGTGGTTTTAATAAATTAAAATTAATCAAATTAATTTAAGGCCCATTTTAATTAATCCAATTAATTAAAAACACTTTAATATATAATATATATCAGATTTAGAAGATCAAAATTCGTTCTAACCAAGAACACATCAAGAACACACGAAGAACACCAATTTATCGAACTTTTCGACTAAACTAGTTTTCATGCAAAACTTGTTCGATTTTAATTCCGTTTGATACTACGGCTTAATATCACATATTAAACACATAAAATATCATCTAAATGATGTTTTAATGGATCCATAAGAAATTAAATTAGAACAGCCCCTTAAATCACCTAGGGTTTCACGCCAAACCCTAATCAAAATCATTCAAAAATTTCATTTTTGTTTCCACCAAATTTATTTGATCACACATACAACCAGAAATCAATATTTCTCATTCATGAATAATCAAATCTAATATTTTAAAGTTCATGAAATAAATAACTCAAAACAAAACAAAACTTATTCCGCAGAAAAATATAGAATTGTATATCCATGGCAAAACCGTGGCTCTGATACCATGTTGGAATTTAACGGTTACATGCATCACATACATGAGCGGAATTTTAAATTTTTTTAACCATTAGATCTGATCTTGCCATGAATACACAATATAACTATATGAGAATAAGAAAAATCACCTTTGATTTTTGTTGAACAGTTGATTTTACTTCGCACCGGGTTGTCGCAAACCACAGTGTCCAAAATCGAACACCTCCAATGAGTAATCCACACTAGAGAGGGGTAAATTGAACCAAAAAATTGGTGTTCAACTAGGGCTAGCCAAAATTCCAAGAAGCTAGCTTGGAGTTGGCGCAAAAAGGGAGAGAGAATAAAGAAAAAGACTTTTCTTTTGTTTTAATCACATAACCCTAATTCTCATTAGTTGGCCTTTTATAGTTAGGTTAAAATTCCAACTCCTTAATGAGATTGGGATCTTTAACATTGCTGGAGAATTATTAATTGGGCCTCTGGAGTAAGTTCCATAACACTTATGTAACGTATATAAATTAATTTGGTCCAAGAAAAAGCCCTGTAAGCCCTTCTGTATGGAGTTGGCGTATGGCCCTCTTTTGGAAGGCTTCCTCCAACTTCTTCATTCCTTTGGCCCTTTATAATTTCTCCAATGGACCTATTAATTATTATATCAGTCATATAACACTTATAGTAGTCTTATAACACTTATAAGATAATAATAATTAATCATAAAATACATTATTTCAATTAGGTCCAATTTTGCAGAACATTTCTCAAAAGTTCCGCGGACAATTTTATTTGATCATAATTAATTAAAATCTTTAATTAATTATTATCTTATTCACTTCTCTACCTTCATAATAATATCAAATATTATTATCCTTTTTATTTTACAATTTTACCCTTTTCTCTATATGTGTGTGACCTATTGGGTTCCTGTCCATGTTGGCAGTATAATATGTAATTGTGAGTTCTATTCAAAACTCACATGATTTAAACTCCTTTAAATCATCTTATCAATCCCTATTGATACTTTTGATACATCATTATACAAGTCATGATTGGCCTCTAGCTAGGCATCATGACTACCCAAATGTTAGGAAAGTCATGTGGTTTGACTGTACCCTTCCATAGAAACAGTTACCGTGCAATTACTCCTTTCACCACTCTTATCTCAATTAGATTCTGAGTATGGATTTCTATCAACTCATATAAATCTAATTATGTATGTTTTATTAATTTAACCATTGTTCCTAAAATACCCTTCATGGATCTTCATCCATCTCGGCATATTACTCTGGCCAGAGATTCTCTGAACAAGGCAATTATAGAATCATGTAAGATAACTTCCCTTGTTAAATCTGGGATGGTGAATCCTTTGTCAATCACTCAACTATCTTCAAGTAGGTCATGATATAACCAATCTCCTAACTATGTTCACTCCCAGTTGGAAGTAATCAGTTATGGAGTCAAAGTATACCACTTGCTACTTAAGATAACTTTGGTGATCTCAAGTCTAAGGATACTTGCACAATCGCTATGAAGAGATTCCTCACTGATATAGATTTAATATCCATGTGAGCATTCTCTAAGCAGGTCTCCAATGAACTTGTTCTTCTAGCAAGCATCCACATGTAAGCTTTGATTATCTTTCATAATCACAATTATGAGAACCACTGCTTGAACCATTCAAGAAGCATAACATGTGCTAGTCTGTCCGAATTAACAATGTCCTATCTAGTTAATTCTATGACTAGGGATATTTAGATATTAAGACATTTGCATGCAATAGACATCTCACATCATGAACAACTTCATGATTGCCTTTGCACTGTGTTTATAATATCTAGGACTTCATTTATTAATTTAAGATTTACAAACTCATGTATTCAAACATATCATTAATAAATGAATGATGCCTTTTATTAAGAATATAAATTTCATACATATGAAAAACATCCCTATTACATGGGCTCTAAGGCATACTCTCTAACAAGATTTGGTAGTAGCTTTGCAAGCTCAAGTTGAGCAATTGACACAGAAAATTAATAGCCTAGGTATGGGAAGTAATCCACAAAGTGAATGTAACATATGTGGACAATTAGGTCATGAAAGTGAAGGGTGTAATTTGGGTGTGGCTAGTACGGAAGAACAAGTTAGTTTCATCAAAGGGCAAGGACGAGGAAACCCGTACTCAAACACTTATAACCTCGGTTGGAGAAACCATTCGAATTTTTCTTAGGGGAATAGTAGCAACCAAAATAGGGCTGTGGGGTTTCAACAACCTCAAGATAGGTTTGGTGCCTTGGAAGTTAAGATGGATAGGTTTTTGGAGGGTATTAATATGAAGTTTAATGCTCAGGAGGAGACCTAAAAGAGGCTAGAAACTAAGTTCGATCAAATAACAAAGAATCAAACCTCTTTAATTCATAATTTCAAAGTTCAATTGGGGCAAATTGCTAAGGCTCTTCCATCAAGCTTATAAGGAAATTTACCAAGTAATACAAAGGACAACCCAAGAGAACATTTAAAGGCAATAAATTTGAGGTTAGGGAAGTCTTACGCTAGTGAATTTATTTCCACTAACAAGTTTGGTAATGTGTAGGAAAATAATAAGCAGGATGAGCTTCATGTCACGAGTGCAACACCTATCGCGAGCACGACAGGAGAGGGAGCCATACCTATCGTGAGTGAAGTAGCTGTCGCGAGCATGCCAGATACAACAGATCAGCCTTCTATCACGAGCACGACACCTGTCGCAAGTGCGACACATAAGGATTCACAAGGAAAATTTTAAAAGTTTTTCCAACCACAACCACCATTTCCACAATGGTTGAAGCAAGAAAACCAAGATAAGCAATTTCAATCTTTTCTTGATAAATTGAAACATGTGTATATTAATTTAAATTTTGTTGACACTATAACACAAATTCCTAATTATGCAAAGTTTTTTAAAGATTTAATTGCTAAGAAAAGAAGTTTGGAAGATGTTTCAACCATTGAATTGACTAAGGCATGTAGTTCGATTATTACAAATAACTTGCCTACTAAGCTGAAAGATAATGGTAGCTTTACAATTTCATGCATTTTAGGGGATGTTGAGTTTCCTAAGTGTTTATGTGATTTGGGGGCTAGCATTAACCTTATGCTGTTATCTATTTTCAAAAAGTTAGGGTTAAATTATGTTAAACCTACTTCCATGGTTTTACAACTATCTGACCAATCAATTAAAAAACCATATGGCATAGTGGAAGATGTGTTAGTTAAAGTTGATAAATTTATTTTTCCTACTGATTTTGTTATCCTAGATTTTACTTATGATGTGAAGTGCCCATTGATATTAGGGAGACCTTTCATGAGAACTGGATGAGCATTGGTTGATGTCTATGAGGATTTTTTAATTTTGAGAGTGGGGGATGATAGTGTAGAATATCGCATGGATAGGGAATTAAGGTACCCCATGGATGAAATTATATGCATGAAAATAGATGTCATTGATGTTTGTGTTGCAACAGTTTTTAATGAAGTAGGTCAAGATGAGGTGATCATTGAGGAAAAAGTTAGTAGAGAGGAAGAATAAGATGGTGCAAGGCCAGAAAGCTTATATAGAAATGAGGCACTTATACCACCTTCAATAGTAAGTCCTCCTACGGTAGAGTTGAAAGAGCTACCTAGTCATTTGAGGTATGCATTTCTTGGTTTAAATCATACGTTACCTATCATTGTATCTAGTAAACTTACTAGTAATCAGGAAGCTTTGCTAGTGGAGGTAGTTAGAAAGAGAATAAAGAGTATAGGTTGGTAAATTTTAGATTTAAAAGGAATTAGTCCTAACATTGTCATGCATAGGATTAATATGATAGATGATTGTCAACCTAAGGCAGATGGGCAAATGAGACTTAACCCGAATATGAATGAGGTAGTTAAGAAAAAGGTCATAAAATTGCTAGATGCTGGGATTATCTATCCAATTTCGGATAGTGCTTGGGTGAGCCCGATATATTATCTACCTAAGAAAGGCGATATGACGGTAGTTAGGAATGAGAGTGGGGAATTGATTCCTACTAGAACCACCACGGGTTGGAGGGTTTGTATTGATTATAGAAAATTAAATTCAGCTACTAGGAAGGATCACTTCCCTTTACCCTTCATTGATCAAATGTTGGAAAGGGTAGCTGGGCATTCTCATTGTTGCTTTTTGGATGGGTATTCGGGATATTTCCAAATTTTTATATATCCTAGTGATCAGGAAAAGACTACTTTTACTTATTCGTATGGAACTTTTGCCTATAGACATATGCCTTTTGGGTTATGTAATGCGCCTGCAACTTTTCAAAGGTGTATGATCTCTATCTTTGGGGATATGATTGAGAACATCATGGAAGTTTTCATGGATGATTTTTCTATCTTTGGAGACTCATTTGAGTTTTGTTTAAGAAATTTAGATAGAGTGTTGGCTAGGTGTGAGGAAACTAACCTAGTGCTTAATTGTGAAAAGTGTCACTTTATGGTTGAAGAGGGTATAGTTCTTGGCCATAAGATTTCCAGTAGAGGCATTGAAGTGGATAGAGCAAAGGTTGAATTGATTAAAAAATTACCTCCACCAACTACACTTAAGGGCATTAGATCATTCTTAGCTCATGCTAGTTTTTATAGACAATTCATTAAGGATTTTTCACTTATAGCTAAACCTTTAACTAATTTGTTGGTTAAAGAAGTGCCTTTTGAATTTACTGATAAATGTATTCATGCTTTTAGTTCTTTAAAGGAATCCCTTACAACTGCACCTATAATCACTTTTCCTAATTGGGAGCTACCTTTTGAGATTATGTATGATGTAAGTGACTTAGCCATAGGTTGTGTGTTGGGTCAAAGGATTGGTAAGCATTTACATGTGATTTACTATGCCAGTCATACTTTATCACTACCTCAAGTGAATTATACTGCCACTAAAAAAGAGATGTTGGCTGTTGTTTATGCATGTGATAAGTTTAGGTCTTATTTATTAGGATCTAAAGTCATAATCTATATGGATCATGTAGCTTCAAGATATTTTTTTGCTAAAAAAGTTGCCAAACCTAGGTTGATTCGTTGGGTTCTTCTATTGTAAGAATTTGATCTAGAAATTAAAGATAAGAAAGGCTCTAAAAATTTAGTAGTTGATCACTTATCTAGGTTAGAAAATGTTGAAGGACCACTAGGAGATAGCCATGAAATCAATAAATATTTTTTGGATGAATCTTTTATGTCAATAAATTATAAGAATGTGCCTTGGTTTGCAAATTTTGCTAACTTTCTTGCTACAGGAATTATACCCTATGGATTGACATGGCAACAGAAAAAGAAGTTTTTTAGTGATGTTAAAAACTATCTTTAGGAAGAGCCCTATTTATTTAGAATAAGTGGGGATGGTGTTATAAGATGGTGTGTGAGTGAGGAAAAGACTGTGGATATTTTAGCTCATTGTCATTCATCATTGTATTTGGGGCATAATGGTGGAGCAAAAATTGTTTCTAAGGTGCTAGAGTGTGGTTTTTATTGGCCTACCCTTTTTAGTGATGATAGGACTTTTGTAGCTAGATGTGATAAGTGTCAAAGGGTAGGTAACAGAAGGAAGAGAGATGAGATGCCTTTGAATAATATTTTGGAAGTTGAAATTTTTGATGTGTGAGGAATAGACTTTATGGGTCCATTTTCTATATCTTTTGGGAAATCTTATATATTGGTTGGGGTAGATTATGTCTCAAAGTGGGTTGAAGCTGAAGCTTTACCAACCAATGATTCAAAGGTGGTGATTACGTTTTTAAAGAAACTCTTTTCATGGTTTAGAGTGCCACGGGCTATCATAAGGGATGGAGGTAATCATTTCATTAATCGATCTTTTGCATATTTATTGCATAAATATGGTGTCCATCATAGAGTAGCTACTCTATGTCACCCACAAACCAGGGGTCAAGTAGAGGTGTCCAATAGAGAATTTAAATGGATATTAGAAAAAACTATTTTTAATTCTAGAAAGGATTGGGCGCATAAGCTTTATGATGTATTATGGGCATATAGGACTGCTTTCAAAGCACCTATTGGCATGACTCCATATAGGTTGGTGTATGGGAAAGCATGTCATCGTCTTGTTGAGTTAGAACATAGGGCATACTAGGCAATTAAGACTTTGAATTATGATATGAAAGATGCTGGTTTAAAAAGATGTTTGTAATTAAATGAAATTGATGAATTGTGTCTTCTTGCCTATGAAAATGCATGTTTATATAAGGAAAAGTCTAAGAAATGCCATGATGCTCATATTAAGTATAAACACTTTAAGATTTGAGATAAGGTTCTACTTTTCAACTCTAGATTAAAATTATTTCCTGCAAAATTAAGATCTAGATGGAGTGGACCTTTTGAAGTAACTCAAGTTTTCAATCATGGATATTTAGAACTAAAAAAATAGTAAAGGAGACTTGTTTAAAGTTAATGGGCATCGAAGTAAAATATATTTGGATGGAGCATTGCTAAACAAAGAGGTATCTTTTATCTCTTTGAAATTGGCTTAGTGGTTATTCATATTTTTACTTTCTATTGTTTTTATGTGGATATTTTTTTTCTTTGTTCATTTATTAATTTATTTAGAATACTTACACAATTTTTATCTTTATGTTACAGGTATTTATTAATGATTTATTTGTATTTTCTATCATTTACTATTTTCCATTTAAAAAAAAGAGTCATGAAGTCTCTTCCTTGTCGCGAGCGCAATATGGATGTGTGGGTTGGATAACAAGGTTTTGTCGAGAGAGCGACATCATCGCCCTCGCGACTGTTTCATCATAAGATTAGGCACTTGGGTTCTATCGCGAGTGCGGCATGCCTCGCGAGCTAGATAGGTTCAAGTTAAGTGTAATGTTAGGAGCGCAACATTGTCGCGATAGGACACGAAAATTGAAATTCTAAGTTTTTTGGCTGCCTTTTCACCTCACCTATAAATACCTAAAACCCTAATCTACACCCTTCACCTTCCCCACTTCAGCTGCTCTACATTTATCTGTGTTTTGAGTTCTCTAACATTTTTCTTCTTCTCATCATCTTTTCTTTTTACTTGATCTTGTGGGAGAGATTTGCTTGGTTTGAGAGTTGTACTTTCTTCTTCTTCACTAGCTTATATGATTTTAGCAATGATTTCCTATAGTTTTCCATCATGGTTCGCACCAAATCTGTGGGATGTAAGGATAAGCAACCTGTAGCAGAGCCAAGTTCGCCACCCGCCTGCTGCTGATTACCTCCAAGACAGGTTTGAGTGTCTTTTTCCTATTTATTCTGAGGATGAAGGAAAAAAATTTAGATTTTTCAACACAAAAACTTATATGGGTATGCTACACTTAGATACTACTTTGCTTAAGGATCTAGGGCTTACTGCACAGTTTGATAAATATGTAAAATATATGAAGTGGGAAAAATTTGCTAGTATGACTTTGCCTATTAGGAAGAATTGGGCCATTGAATTTTTTGTTACCTTGGCATATGCGGAAAGTAAAAAGACTCATTTTAAGTTTAGACATTAGGGTGCTGAATTTATTTTTGGGTTTGATGAAATGCATGCTTGGTTTGGTTTTCCTTTGAATGTAAAACGTTTTAATGCTAATTTATTTGATCATCGACCCATTTGGACTATAATAACTGGCTTAAATGAATTCAACAACAAAAATGCATCCAATAGACTTATTAGGGATAATGCTATGTTCTTATTTCATAAATATCTTTGTCATGCATTATTTGGACGAGTCCAAAGCACCAAGGTTCAAACTAAGGATTTATTTGTGCTTCATTTGTTGCTGTCGCGTAAAACACCCTGTTCTATAGATTTTATTTTTGATGGTTTATATCATGCATCCATTGCTAAAATCAAAATGGTGGGAATGTGTCACATGGTAACCGAAATTATTCTATGGTGTTTAGGTGATTTGGATAATTTTGTTGTTGATGAAAATGAGCCTGTTACTTTAATGGATATCCGTTGTTTACGTAACTCACATGTATTAGATAGAGGCAATTGGCCTTTGTAGTTTATCTCTCGTTTTGTGCAGGATGTTGGTGCTTGTTGTGCTAAGGGCAAAGGTAAAGCCCTTGAATCTTTAACTGTTGCAGCATATGATGATTCGAATGGAAATGATGATGAAGATGAAGCTAGACAAGCTAGTGATTCGGGTGCTGGACATGATGATAGTCCTGGACAATATGCTGGTGTTGGGTAAGGTGATATTGCGGGAATGCAGCAGGTTATTTCCCGTTTAGATGGTATTAAAGCTACAAACCAAAGCATGGCGGCCCGTATGAATTCACTAGAGGCCACTGTGAAACAAATGCATAAGAGCCACAAAAGTTTAAGCCACAAGTTGCTTTCTTTCTTCCATCATCAGAACATTCCATTTACTCCTTCTCCGCCAGGGTCCCCAAGTGGACCAGCTGAGTAACGTTCCTTTCTCTCATATTTTTCATTTTTTTTATGTTTTTGTGATTGTATGTGTTGTGTTTTTGTTTGTCTTGTGTGTTTGGTTTTGGGTTTGTTCTCACACAATGGGGACATTGTGTCCTTCAAGTGTGGGGAATAGGGATTGTATTTTTATTTGTGTTAGATTTTTAGGTTGTTTTTAGTTTGCATAATCTTGGAGAGTTTTGTAGTTGATGAATGATTTGTAATATAACATAAGACAATTTCATTGGCATAAGATTTTTGGTCTAGTTAGCAAAATTCTTGAGGAATATCAATGTTTATTTTACTTTGACATTTCTCTGTGCATAGTGAGGGTTTGATTTGGCAAAGCACTTTAGTATAGGTACTTTTTAAGTTATTTATCTTTTCACATGAAATATGATTATTTTGGCAAATCATTGGTTAGAGTAATCCACCCTATAGCTAAGTGAGCTTTTGAGCCTTTATATTGATATATTTCTTTGTATGAGGGCCCTGAAATGTCATATACTCTAGAACATTTTTTTTGGTAAATTTCAAGATTACATTTAGTATAAGTTATGCATGAGAAATGATAAGGGCAGTAGGTTATAGCCAATTTAACTTGCTTAAATAGACCACCCTTTTGACTTTAGGTAGCCAATTTTGAGCTTGAACCAAATTTTTGTTGTTCCAACACATAATTAGCCTTAATCTACTTTTTGAAGAACGAACTTTTCTTTTGGCACCCTCTATGTGTATATGATTAGGATTGCTGTGTCTTTAGAGACAAATTTTTTTTATTGAGTATTAACATGATAAATAGTTAGCTCCCTTTATTGGCACAAGTCCAATGTTAAAACAAAAGCTAGTAGAAAGGAGAGAAAAAGAAAGAAGAAAACATATAAAAAAAGAAAAAGTTAAAGATTGATTCAAAGAAAAGGAAACTAGCACAATGAATGGATAATAGCAAGGGAGTTAGATTAGTAAGTTAAAATTTCTTGAGATCATGCTAAGTTGTTTTGAGTCTCTTTAGATATGGTGATCACTATTTTTCTCTATACATTATAAGCTACCTCACCAAATTGATCCTATCCTTACCTAAGCCAAGTTACAACCTTGATTAAGACCCTTTGATTTGATGCATTTGCTTTTACTAGTAGTGGAGATATTTATTCAATTACATGCTTATGGTATGTAATGGCATATTAAAGAAAAGAGTGAAACACTAACCTTTAAGAATTTGAGTTAATATATAATTAAGTGTTGTGTGAGAGTTACTTTAGGTAATGTTTTGTATGAAATAGTCTATACATGTGTTAAGATATTTAATTTCTTAAGTGCTTATATTCTTGAGTTTTGAAATTTCCTAATTCTCCAAATATGCATGGGTGTTGAGTTGAATAGGCAAAGATATTGTTGAGAATTTGCAACTTGAGACTAAGATACATAGAAATGAAGTTGTAACATGAATTTTTCCAAGTGGTCATTAATTATGAATGCAAGCTCCATTATTGTGTGAATGTTTGGTATGTGTTGTTTGATGTTATTTTATTGCATTTTGAGTTTTTCCTTGAGGACAAGTAAAAGTTCAAGTGTGGGGAATTGATATGAGCTTGAAAAGCTCATAAATATTGTGTCTTTATGTGTAGTTTTTTTGAGAATAGTGTTTATTATTTTGTTATTTTATTTGTACTTTGTTGCTTTTTTGTGTTTTGTGTGCTTGTGGATGTTTTGCTTGTTTTTTAGGAGAAAGGAAATGATTTGGGGCTTAAAGGAGACCATTTGGAGAAGAAGGAGAAGGAGTGGGGCTACAAGGGCATTGTCGCGAGCACGACAATGCAAGGAAGGTCGTGACAGCTAGCGGAGCAAGCCAAAGCCTGGACGTGTCTTGTCGCAAGTGTAACATCTATCGCGAGCGCGACGGAGGGCGGATGAGGAAGTTGAATTTTGAAGAGGTGCACTTTTTCATTAACAATTACAACTTTGGTGAAGAGTCATTTTTAAGGAGACATCTCTTTAGAGATACATATATATATCAAGTTGAATATAATTTGTTGATGATGAATTTTGGATTTTGATTTTGTGATCTTAAGAATAATAGTTTTTTTTTGTGTTTTTGTTTAACTTTCATGTCTTGAAGAAGAAGACAAGCAAGGGAGAAGATACTTTTTGTGAAGGGAAAAGGGTTGAGAGATCACCTTCTTCTTTTCCTTAATTTTATTTCTTCCTTGTAAACTTTCAATAAATGTTATTTTTGGTATTTGATTATATATGAACAATTACTATTTTTCATTTACATAATTGATCTTTGAATGTAGAATTTTCTATTGAAATTTTATTAGTATCATTATAGGTTAAGGAAAAAGACCTTAGATGGCAATTCCTTCTCTAAAAATAATCATAATGATCATAAATAAAAGAGTTAGCGAGAGCAACATCTTATTGAAAGTTTTTAGGAAATTCATTATCAAAACATAGTTTGAGAGATCACATGTGGAGATAATTGCTATAGGTTGGTAATTAATCTTAAAATGAGTAATTAGAGGCATGCTAGTTCATTAACGAGAGTTGAGAATTAGCACTTTAATTGCATGTTTTAGGCATTATAATTCATGTCGAGAGAGTGGATTAGAAATATATTCTAACTTGGCTTACTAATAAGATTAAAACTTATTAATTAAAATAATGGTAACAAGTGCATGATCATTGAATTTCATTATTTTTACTGTCTTCTTTGATTATATTTAACTAAGATTTAATTAATTTATGCAATAGAGTAGTTTAGAATTAATTTCCACTTATAAGCGTTGTAAACAAGATTAAAATTGAGTAGTAATTGTGGGTAATTTCAATCACCATTTCATCGTGGAATTGATATCTAAAGTATTATAACTGGTACACCGTATACTTGTGGTATTTAAGCTTTTAGAAAAAGCATACTAGGTCACGCTCTCCAGCACTGCCATGATCGGTCAGAATCTCGCAAAAATCATCGGTGACTTCTCCTCTCCGATCTACCAATCGCTGGCAAGTGAGGAGCGACAGAAGGCACCGAAAGATACACCTTGCTGTTGGGAGTCATCCGGTGGTGGTCGTGACACTGACTGCCACCGTGGCTCCTGAAAATAGAGGGAAAGAAGTGGCGGCCAGGGAAGTGAACGGGGAAGGAAAGGAAAACGGCAAGATGCCGTGACTAGTGCGAGCATATGCCCAAGGAACGGCGTCGGCGTGGTGACTGCCAGCAATGCACAATGCCCCTTAAACAGTGGGAGGATCTATCTGATGCCTCCCTGCGCTTCCTATTCCCTTTCTCTTTTTTTTCTAAACATTTTAGTGGCCAAAAGGCCACTTATGAGTCCCAAAAATAAAGACTTCTTTCTCTCTCTTTTTGGCCATAACTTTCTACCCGAAATATCTAGGAACCTTTTTTTTCTAGATAATTATCTCTTTAATTATTATTATATAATACAAGTATTTATTTATTATACATTTATTTCTTGTTTATTATTATAATTAGTATAATTATTAGCTTGCCAAATGTATTTTAATTAAAACATAAATAATTCAAATGGTAAGTCCTTGATAAATATACCCCGATTTACCTAAATCAAAATATTATTCATGAATTAGGAAAATGTCTCCGTTTAACTCAAAATCGGGGCATTACATTACAGGCTAAAAAATAAAAAAATAAGAAAATAAATCTTAAAACTACCCTATTTCGCCATATTCTCCGACCCGATCTAAAAGGGAGTTGTAGACATAAAAAATATGACAAAAAAAATCATTAGAATGTAATGATAAAAATAACAATAAAAGTAAAATAATAATATCAATGATAATATTAAATAATAACTATTATAAATATTATCATAAAATATTAATAATAACAATATTTGCAATAATAAAATTAACACAAATTAATAATAACAAAAATCCTCATAATAATAAAATAATTAACTATATTAAAATTAATGGTAAAAAGAATATTAATAAAATACCAATAATAACCATAATTATGTTAATGCAATATTAATAAAGATAACACAATGATAAATAATACTAATAATAATAATAATGAAATTTCATGAATAAATTCACAATTAACAAAATAATTAATTAAATTAACAAAAAAAAAAACAATTGCTAAAAGGGTTTTGGCTAAAGCACAAAAAGACAAAAAAAAAAGGGAGTAAGGTGTGAGAAGAGTGAGTGACGGAGAAGGTTGGCTGATTAGGACTTTTAGCGATGGAAGTTTTTTATTGTCACCATAAACTCCTGTTGCTAAAGCTCCAAAAACAGCAACAAAGGGAATTTAATGGAAAAACCTTTTAGCGACGGGAATAAGCATGCATCGCTAAAGGACCTAACGAGAATACTCATGTAGGAACTAAGGAAAAGCCATTTTTTTACCCTAAAAAACTACAAAAAATCTCAAATAACATACATAATAAAATACTAATTAAAATATATAATAAATTAAACAAGAATAAAAAGTAAACAATTAAAAAAATCAAACTAATATGTTTAAAAAATTAACAATTAAACCATTAATTAACCTATTAATAGACAAATAATAAATTAATATAATAGAACATATAACTAAAAACAAATTAATAAAATAATAAAATTAACTTAACAAATACAAACCAAGTTATAAAATAAAATAACTAATTTATTAACTAATTAAATTAATTGACAAAATTAGTTAGCAAATTTACAATTAATTATAAATATGTGAAATTAACAATATATTAAGGTGAATCTATAAAATTAATAAAGCAACAAACTTAGAAAAATTATTTACAAAATTAATTAAAAGATTAGTTATTTTAAAATTATGGGTTTTAGGGCTCAAGAATATTACATTCAGTCTCAGTTTATCACAGGATGAGGATTCGATGATGTACAGATTTTTTCGGATTTTCGGTAATTTTTTAGAATTTTTTGAAGTTAAAATTTTGATTTTTCATTAAATAGGAAGAAGAAGAAAGGGAGTAGTAGTGTGAAATGTGTGAGTCCCCCTCTTTAATTGCCTTCAAATCCAAATTTAATACCCTAAATATGGGATATGTATGAGGAATAAAATAAAAATAAATGTTTTTCTTTATTATTTTTTCACTTTTTCCCTTTTTTCGAGTTCAAATTCCATCCAGGAACCATGACTCACGAGCTTGATCCGTGGGTCAATAATGTTGGCTTTTCCTTTGACTTTTCCTTTTTTCTCAGCCGACTGATCTCTAACTCGAAATAATTTACTATTTTTAGGCCTGAAGATGACATTTTTTCGACCAAGTGTCTTCTAGACATTTATTTCCCTATGTCTTAGCTTTCTAATGAATTGAAAATCACTAAATGTAGATTTATATATTGATCTTTAAGGCAAAAATATGGACAACTGCTCCTATTAAAAATTTCAAGGACATGTTCTGACTTTGGTAAATTACTGGGAATAATGGACTGAGAATTAGGTCATGTTCACTTCATGAATATTGCTCTAAAATGAGTCTAGTTTCTTTAAAATTTGATTCTTCCAAATATTACCTCTATAAAGGGAGTTATGCCAAAAATACTATATACTGATCCAAATTTAATGACAGATTGAGTCATTTATGTACAAGCCTAATTTTGAGAACCTTAAAGACTGATATAGGGTTAGGTGTCTTAATCAAAGTTGTAGATACATGTCTTAAAATTCAAATGGCTTTAGAATCATATAATTATGAGATATGTAGGCTGAGACAAAGGTAAAATACTCTAGACTGCCCTGAGTTTTGAAAACCAAATTTCTCATTTTGCAATATTTGAAAGAGATAAAGAGGAAAAAGGCCCCAAAATAGGATTTTTAAACATTTTAAACCTATAAGAGAGATTAAAAATATTTTTAAAACATAAAACCCGAGAAGAAAGCACGAGACCTCTGCTCCTTATCAATTTATGAGAAATCATTTTCTCATCAGATAACTCTGATCAAGAGCTACCTCAAGACCTAGTGTCTACAAGCATTAATCTAAAATCTATCAATAATATACTAACTTTTTTTAATGATAGATCACAAAGGAAACCATGATTAAATTAACCCATTGAAGACTCCTTATAGTTGATCAATACAATTTTTGTCCCTATTTACCAATTATTCTCTGTTGCCATTTTATTCTAGATTTAAACAATCACTTGCTTAACATTTGAAATTCAACTAGGTAATTAACTATACTTTAATTAATATACAAAAATTTATTCTTAAATTATCTACCTTACATTATAGACTTATAAATAGTAAGTTGTTCCAATACCCTGCACCAATAAATTAACAAGAATGAGTTTTTGCTCTATTAGAAAGACTCAAGGTGTTAACATATGTGTCTACAATCCACGTGAGCAGTATAACACAAGTGAAAGTCTTAACAGCTCAGTTGAGAGTTAATGAAGCTCAAGTGAGTGGAGTAATACACTCAAAAGAGTGACCAAGGGAACTCAGGTAAATATATATCAAAACAGTTTAACTACATCAAATATTTATGAGTTATGTTTATTTAACCTTGGGAGCTACTATAAGGTTAATTTAACTTTACTTTAGTAATTGTAAGTCTTATTAGAACAAGGAAGATAGAAGTTGATCAAACCATTAGTTAGACCTCATGAGAGTGTCATAATACCTTAGGTGAGTGACATATTATCTTGTGTGAATAATGTAGGAAGCTTAGGTGATTGATGGAGCAAGAGCTCAAATAAAGGAAAACATATGGTACAAAATTGAACAAAAAGGGAACAATAGGTTTCCACTCGGTAGAGTGCTGTGTAAGGCTCGGGGAGAATGGCCAAAGCCACTCAGTAGAGTGATCTTACACTTAGCCGAGTGCTGCACTTCGGCCTAGACAAACTATCTTCTGTAAATTTTCACTCCAACCTAGCCCTTAAATTCTTAAGTCAACAATTCTTCTTTCCAAAAGTATTTTATACCTATACCTCTTTAAAACTATGAATCTTTGTGAAATTAACAAAGAATTTAATTATAAGACATATTTATCTAACCTAACTCTTATGCTCTTTATATACTAAAGTAAAATAATCCTATTGTAGAATTGAGCAGAGATTTCTGCAAAAACTATGAATCTTCCCAATTCTTTAGTTCCTTATACTAATTCGAAACCCAACTACTAGACAAACATCAAAACAAGCACTTATAAAATGTATTCTCTAGATTCCTATATCAACCACGATTTCTTCACAATCCATTAAAATCTCACACATACATCATGGAATTGATTCTTAAATTCCCATACCTAATATGTGACAAAAATCTTTCTTCAAATCCTCTTCCTTTCTGCTTTTTCTTCTTCATCCTTAACCAACTAGTTTTCCTCCTTAAGAACACCCTTCTATTAATTCTTTATACAAGAATGGCAATAGAAATCTGAGAAATGTTCTTAGAAGATCAAGGTGTCAATTTTCATAAGGACAAAAGAAATGTGTTTTACCAATTTTTTCCCTTTACCCTTAGTAACCGACTGCCTTTTATACTAAACTACATTCCCCTTTACCTTCTCCATATGGTCTAAAAAAATAAAAGTGGATGATGACTTAATATTTTTAATTCCAATTTAAGTATTTCATCTATTTTCATTTCTCTTTTATACCCCAAACATCTTCCTTTTATTTTAATTTTGTCTCTAAAGTTTAGCTTTAATTTAGTTACACACATGCATTAATATCAAATGACTAATTTACCTTTTAGTCTTTAATTTATAATATCTTAAATCATCAAGTAGCTAATAAGCACATTTTAATCAAATTTAATATTTAATCACTTGAAAATCAAACTAGGGTCATAATTAGGGCCTTAAAAACTATGAAAGATCTTTAAAAAGAAATTAAAATAATAAATTAATATTTTAAAAGGAAAGATTTAGAATCTAGAAGAAGACATCTTAAAAGTTAGTCTTAATACTTTAGTATAAGATGATAAAAAATTAAAAGAAATAGCCTTATCTAGTATGGTCATTAAAGAAACATAAGATGAATATACTAATAGTATATCTCAAGTAAATTACCAAAAATGGTATGTAAAATTAAAGATAGTTGTTACTAATGATTTTCATTTAACTACTTTACCTTTAATAGATAGTGGAACATATCAAAATTGTATTTAATAAGGATTAATTCCAACTAAGTACTATGAAAAAACCTCTGAAAGATTAGGAATAGCTAGTGGATCAAAATTGATAATTAATTATAAATTATCTAAAGTAAAAATTTGTAACAAAGGATATTATTTTAAAACTCATCAAATTTTTGTAAAAAAGTTAAATTCAAGAGTTATACTAGGAACACCTTTTATTACTATGTTATATCCTTTTTAAGTATGTGATAGTGGAATTAATATGAAGACTTTAAATAAAGCGATTCTTTTTTAGTTTGCTTTTCCCATAGTATCTAGAGAAATTAGTCATGTAAGAAAAAATATACAAGAAATCAGTTTGTTAAAAAATAAACATAAACAAATTAAATTTCTCATAAAAGAAATAGATGAAAAAATAAAAAAGAACAATTAGATAGTCCAGAGATAAAAGAAAAAATCAAAAAATTTGAAAATACTTTTTCAAAAGAAATGTGTGCACTAGTTCCTAATGCTTTTTGTAGTTGAAAGCAATATGTAGTGAAACTAACTTACATAAAAGATTTTGATGAAAAGAGAATTCCAACAAAATCACAAGCCATCAAAATGGCACCCGATTTAGAAAAATTTTATAGGAAAGAAATATAAGATTTTAAAAAAAAGGATTAATTGAAGATTCGAAATCTCCCTAGTTATGTTTAGCCTTTTATGTCATGAATACATAAAAAATAGAAAGAGAAACCCCTAGATTAGTAATTAAATATAAGCCTTTAAATGCAATTTTACAATGGCAAAAATATCCTATACCATATAAAAGAGATTTATTAAAAAAGTTATATTTTGTAAATATTTTTTCTAAATTTGATATGAAATCAGGATTTTGGCAAATACAAATAGATGAAGAAGATAGGTATAAGATAGGATTTAATGTTCCATTTAGACATTATGAATAGAATTTTATGCCATTTGGTTTAAAAAATACCCCTTCAGAATTTCAAAATATTATGAATGATATATTAAGACAAATACATGAATTTTCAATCGTATACATAGACAATGTATTATTTTTTTCCAATTCAATAAGTTAACATATCAAACATTTTAAATGATTTCTTCACTTAATTCATCAAAATGGATTAGTAGTCTCCACAACAAAGATGCAACTTTTTCAAACTAAAGTTAGATTCTTAGGACAGGATAAAGGTCAAGGCACCATAAGATAAATAAATAGAAGTTTAGAATTTGCTTATAACTTTCCAGATGAAATAAAGGATAAGAAACAGTCACAAAGGTTCTTAGAATATTTAAATTATGTTTATGATTTTTTCAAAGAATTAGGAAAACTATGTAAACCTTTATATAATAAATTAAAAAAGAAACATGAACCTTGGATAGAAAAACGTACTAAGATAGTAAAAGAAATTAAAAAAAATAGAAGTATACCATGTTTAAATATTCCACACCCAAATGCTTTTTTGATAATAAAACAGATGCTAGTAACTTAGGCTAAGGAGGAATTTTAAAACAAAAATGAAAGATAATAAGGAAGAACTTGTTGGATTTTAACGGTTACATGTATCACATACATGAGCGAAATTTTAAAATTTTTTAACCATTAGATCTGATCTTGCCATGAATACACAATATAACTATATGAGAATAAGAAAAATCACCTTTGATTTTTGTTGAACAGTTGATTTTACTTCGCACCGGGTTGTCGCAAACCACAGTGTCCAAAATCGAACACCTCCAATGAGTAATCCACACTAAAGGGGTAAATTAAACCAACAAATTGGTGTTTAACTAGGGCTGGCCGAAATTGCAAGAAGCTAGCTTGGAGTTGGCGCAAAAAGGAGAGAGAGAATAGAGAAAAAGACTTTCTTTTTGTTTTAATCACTTAACCCTAATTCTCATTAGTTGGCCTTTTATAGTTATGTTAAAATTCCAACTCCTTAATGAGATTGGGCTCTTTAAAATTGTTGGAGAATTATTAATTGGGCCTTTGGAATTAATTATAATCATTTGGACTTAATTAAATCCAATTTAAACCTTTCCATAATAGTCTATGCACAAAACCCACAAACTAGGCCCTCTGTGCAACTAATTGGATTTAAATACCCAAATGGATTCCAAATCCAACCAAATTAAATATGTGGGTTCCATAACACTTATGTAACATATATAAATTAATTTTTTCCATTAAATAGGCCATTAAGGCCTTTTGTTCTGAGGTAGGTGTGTGGCCCTTACAGAAGGGCTTTCGCCAACTGCTTCATTCCTCTAGCCCTTAATAATTGCTCCAATGAACTTATTAATTATTATAACAGTCATATAATACTTATAGTAGTCCTAAAACACTTATAAGACAATAATAATTAATCATGAAATACATTATTTTAATTAGGTCCAATTTTGCAGAACATTTCTCAAAAGTTTCGCGAACAATTTTATTTGATCATAATTAATTAAACTCTTTAATTAATTATTATCTTATTCACTTCTTTAACTTCATAATAATATCAAATATTATTATCCTTGTTATTTTACCATTTTACCCTTTTCTCTATATGTGTGTGACCTATTGGGTTCCTGTCCATGTTGGCAGTATAATATGTAATTGTTAGTTCTATTCAAAACTCACATGATTTAAACTCCTTTAAATCATTTTATCAATCTCTATTGATATTTTGATACATCATTATACAAGTCATGATTGGCCTCTAGCTAGGCATCATGACTACCCAAATGTCAAGAAAGTCATGTGGATTGACTGTACCCTTCCATGGAAACAGTTACCGTGCAATTACTCCTTTCACCACTCTTATCTCAATTAGATTCTGAGTATGGATTTCTGTCAACTCATATAAATCTAATTTTGTATGTTCTATTAATTTAACCATTGTTCCTAAAATGCCCTTCATGGATCTCCATCCATCTCGGCATATTACTCTGGCCAGAGATTCTCTGAACAAGGCAATTATAGAATCATGCGAGATAACTTCCCTTGTTAAATCTGGGATGGTGAATCCTTTGTCAATCACTCAACTATCTTCAAGTAGGTCATGATATACCCAATCTCCAAACTATGTTCACTCCCAGTTGGAAGTAATCAGTTATGGAGTCAAAGTATACCACTTGCTACTTAAGATAACTTTGGTGATCTCAAGTCTAAGGATACTTGCACAACCGCTATGAAGAGATTCCTCACTGACATAGATTTAATATCCATGTGAGGATTCTCTATATAGGTCTCCAATGAACTTGTTCTTTTAACAAGCATCCACATGTTAGCTTTTATTATCTTTCATAATCACGGTTATGAGAACCACTGCTTGAACCATTCAAGAAGCATAACATGTGCTAGTCTGTCCGAATTAACAATGTCCTATCTTGTTAATTCTATGACTAGAAATATTTAGATATTAACACATTTGCATGTAATAGACATCTCACATCATGAACACTTTCATGATTGCCTTTGCACTGTGTTTATAATATCTCAGACTTCATTTATTAATTTAAGATTTACAAACTCATGCATTTAAACACAGCATTAATAAATGAATGTTGCCTTTTATTAAGAATATAAATTTCATACATATGAAAAACATCCCTATTACATGGGCTCTAGGGCATACTCTCTAACAATCTCCCACTTGCACTAGAGCCAATCACTCATATGTCTCAGACCCATGCTATTTATATGGTGATCATGCTTAATCTAGGAAAGTGCTTTAGTGAGGGGATCCGCCATATTGTCATCTGTGGGAACCCTTTCTATTTTCACATCATTTCTAGCTACTATTTCCCTTATGAGATGGTAGCGTCTGAGAACATGCTTGGATCACTGATGAGACTGTGGTTCCTTTGCTTGCGCAATGGCTCCATTGTTGTCACAATATAAAGGAATTGGATCAACAATTCTAGGAACCACTCTTAGTTCGGTTATGAACTTTTTGATCCATACTGCTTCTTTGGCTGCTTCTGAAGCAGCAATGTACTCAGTTTTCGTCGTGGAATCAGCAGTTGTTTCTTGTTTGGAACTTTTCCAACTAACTGCTCCTCCTCCCATTATGAACACATAACCAGATTGTGATTTACAATCATCTTTGTCAAATTGGAAGCTGGCATTTGTATACCCATTTACTTCCAAACTGCCCTCTTCATATACCAAGAATATATCCTTAGTCCTTCTCAAGTACTTAAGAATATTCTTGACTGCTGCCCAGTGTTCCTCTCCAAAATTGGATTGGAATCTGCTTGTGACACTCAAAGCAAATGCTACATCTGGACGTGTACATAACATAGCATACATGATAGAACCAATTACAGATGCATATGGAATTCTATTTATGCTCTCTTTATCCTCTAGTGTCTATGGACACATAGACTTAGAAAAGGTGTTTCCCATGCACCATGGGTATAAACCCTTTCTTAGAGAGATCCATATTGAACCTCTTCAATACTTTATCTATATATGTACTCTGAGAAAGACCTAGCAACCTATTGGATCTATCTTTACAGATCCTTATTCCCAGAATATAGGATGCTTCTCCAAGGTCTTTCATGGAGAATTGCTTGGATAACCATATTTTAACAGATTGGAGAAGACAAATGTCATTTCCTATGATCAATATGTCATCTACATATAGAACTAGGAAGACAATTGCACTCCCACTGACCCTTTTATACACACAAGGTTCATCTTCATTCTGTGAGAAACCAAACTCTTTCATTGTCTCATTGAATCATATGTTTCAGCTCCTAGAGGCTTGCTTCAATCCATAAATGGATCTTTGAAGCTTGCATACCTTTTCGCCATTTCCTGATGTGAATCCTTCTGGTTGTGTCATATAAACATCCTCGGTAAGATTTCCATTAAGGAAAGCTGTCTTTACATCCATTTGCCAAATCTCATAATCATAATGAGCTGCAATGGCTAAAAGTATTCTTATAGACTTAAGCATCACTACGGGAGAAAAATTTTCGTCATAGTCAATACCTTTTTTTTTACGATAACCTTTTGCAACTAAGTGAGCTTTTTAGGTAACTATATTACCTTCCATGTCAGTCTTTTTTTTGAAGACCCATTTGCACCCTATGGGTTTTATCCCTTCAGGTGGTTGAGTTAAAGTCCATACTTTGTTCTCATACATGAAGTCCATTTCAGACTGCATAGCCTTAATCCATAAATCACGTTCTGAACTGTTCAAAACTTCTTGATAGCTTGTAGGCTTCTTGTCCTCTACTATAGTTATGCCTCTATCCGAATCAATGTGAAATCCATATCTCACAGGGATAGAACGCATCCTAGTAGATCTTCTAGGATTTTGTGTATAATCAGGTTCAACTGTAATCTCATCATTATGAAATTCAGTTTCGGGTTCAATCGGTTGATCATCTTCTATTTGTGGGTCTTGAACTTCACCAAGTTTAATTTTACTCCCACTGTCCTCTCGTAGGAGAAATTCTCTTTCCAAGAAGACAGCATGCCTTGAACAAACACCTTTTGTTCTAAGCGATGATAGAAATAATATCCAAACATTTCTTTTGGATATCCCACAAATAAACATTTGTCAGACTTAACATCCAGTTTGTCTGACATTGTCCTCGTCACATAAGCAGGACAACCCCATACTTTCATATGAGAAAGTGTGGGTTTCTTGTTATTCCACATCTCATATGGAGTAACATCAACCGATTTACTAGGAACTCTGTTTAACACATAAATAGCAATTTCTAGTGCATATCCCCAAAAGGACTTAGGCAAGTCCGCTCGGCTCATCATTGATCGAACCATATCTAATAGATTTCGATTTCTCCTTTCAGATACACCATTGTGTTGTGGTGTATATAGAGGAGTCCATTGAGATAAAATCCCATTATCTCTAAGATAATCCTGAAACTCTTGACTTAAGTATTCTCCACCTCGATCTAATCTAAGTGTTTTAATACTTTTGCCAAGTTGTTTCTCTACTTCATTTCTGAATTCTTTGAACTTTTCAAATGCTTCAGACATATATTTCATTAGATAGATGTATCCAAACCTGGAATAATCATCTATGAAAGTAATGAAGTAGGAGTAACCTCCTCTGGCATGTGTAGTCATTGGACCACATACATCTGAATGTATTAAGTCCAAAACCATTTTAGCTCGTTCTCCTTTACCAATAAAGGGAGCTTTTGTCATTTTCCTAATAAACAAGATTCGCATGTATCAAATGATTCATAATCAAATAATCCCAAATCACCTGACTTGTGCAATTTGGTCATGCACTTTTCATTTATATGGCCTAAACGACAATGCCATAAGTATGAAGTATTTAGATTATCATGTTTCATTCTCTTAGTATCCACATTATTTACTTCTTTAATTAAACCAAGAACAAATATACCATTCTCAATGATAGCTTTTGCATAAAACATATTGTTCTTAAAAATGTAACAACATTTGTCTTTTAAAGAAATATCATAATCATTCATCAAAAAACTGAAAGAAATAATACTTTTGGACAAAGCTGGAACATAATAACAATTATTTAATTCCAGTACTAATCCACTAGGAAGAGGCAAATAGTAAGTCCCCACAACTGTTGTAGAGATGTTCTGTCCAGTAGCTGACTGCAAACATATCTCTGCCTTTCCAACTCTTTTAAAGCTTCTAAGCCCCTGTAGATCATTACATAAATGAGATCCACATCCGGTATCTAATACCCAAGATTGTTTTGAAGCAATAGAATAAGTATTAATTTCAATCATATGAATACCTAAAGTAGAAGCATCAGGTTGCTTCTTCTCCTTGAGAGAATCTAGATAGGCCTTGCAGTTATGCTTCCAATGACCATCCTTTCCACAATGGAAGCAAGTTCCTTTGGGATTCTCTTTCTTGGCAACCTTCTTCTTAGAGATCCCACCATTCTTTGGCTGCGCCTTGGTTATCTTCTTCTTCTTCTGCTTCTTTCCTTTAGCAGAAGTGACAACCATGACACTTTTTGGATCCTTCTTAAATGATCCATCAGCTGTCTTGAGCATATTGATTATCTCAGGAATAGATGCTTGGATCTTGTTCATGTTGAAGTTAAGAACAAAAGGTGCATAACTTGGAGCCAACGAGTACAAGATTAAATCTATGTATAGATCATTATCCATAACATAGCTAAGTCTACTCAAATGCTCAATATACCTATACATCTTCAATGCATGAGTAGCAGCTGAAGTGCCTTCCACCATTTTGCAGCTAAATAGAGCTCGAGCAATCTCATATTGCTTAGTTCTAGCCTGTGAAGAATAAAGCTCCTCTAGATGCAAAACAATGGTTCTAGCATCCATCATTTCATGTTGCTTCTGAAGCTCCGAGGACATAGCACCCAGCATCAGACATGTTGTTGCTTCACTATCCTCCATGTATTTTCGATAAATGCCTTTGATCTCATCAATGGCATCATCTGATGGAAGTGGTGGTGGATCTTTATCCAAGACATAGTGGATCTTTTCAGCTCTAAGAACAATTCTCACTTGCCTGATCCAATCAAAATAGTTGTTGCCAACCAGCTTGTTATCCAAGATTGATCGTATATTAATGTTTGATGTGCTCATGATGATGACCTGAATGTGAAAAATAAAAGATATGAGAGTATGTTCATATATATGTATGCATTAATAAGGTCTTTAATTAATCCATTTACTCCCACTATTTTATTGCGAATTAATAGCCCTCACTATATAATCCGAGAAAACCCGATGGTTTTCTTAGTGGGCCAATATCCAATCCTTGATATGTAATTTGACCTTGACTGTGGTCAACAAGCCAAATTCCATACCCTTGAAAGGTAGGTATCTCTATACCAATTGTGTCTCTACACAACTATTGGATCATTAGGTTATCAACTCTTGATGCATGCATATCATATATGCATTCCCTAATCTTGCCTCTAGAACCATTAGCCTTGACTGTGGTCAACAAACTAATGGGCTAGCTAAGATGATCCATTTAATTAGATTTGAACATATTCGATATAATGTGAGCTTGACTGTGGTCAACAACCCACACTATAAAGAACTCTGGTTCTCCTCAAATTAATGGAAGGCTTATATACCTTAGTATTTGTTTGAGGGTTTTAGTTAATTAAGTCTCATCATACATGGTTGACATACATTGGTATGCATCCTATATCTATCACATAAATATAAGCATACAAATATGGTATAGTTATGGACTTTACTATATTGATATCCCCGGGCCAAAAGGGAAATCAAAAGGTCACACCTAGGTAGTATGCATGATTCAAACAAGAAAATAATTACATTATCTTCAAGCTTGTTAGATCTCCATCCGGCCCATCTTCCTCCTTGATATTGGTCTCCATCTCTATTTCTAATTCTAATCTAATTAATCTAACTACATATTACAACTTGAAAAGAAATACAAACCAAAAACAAGTGGCCGGGACATGAAAGTCTTCATTGGGCCAAAACATGCATTATGCTCAATCACATTGGGCTTTGTCCATAACTAACCATCATGCCAATCATACACCCTTATATGCCTCTCTAATGCATAAAGAAATGGATTACTAACTTTGTTTCAACCTTTGAAACTATATTTTGAGTTATTTTAATGATGTGATCAAATTAGGAAACTTTTTCCATTTTGGAAACTTTCATTTTAGGAAACCTTTTTGCATGTATGTGTTCTTGCCTTAATAATCAATCCAATTGATTATTAGTTAAATATAAATTGATTATTTAATTAGAATCAATTTTGGGCTTAAAACCAAGGGTGGGCCGAAACCCATAAAAGTAAACCCTAAATGTGTTCACACACAAACTGGTTTTATGTCTTTTGGACCATTTGGGCCTTTTGGAATGAGCCAAGCCCAATCCAGCCCTTAAAACCCATTAATAAAATTAATTAATGTTTATAATGTTTAATTTAAATCAGCTCCTTGGGCCCACCAAGTCATTCACTAATTTAAACCAAGTCCGTAAACATAATTAAGCCCATTAAGTGGTTTTAATAAATTAAAATTAATCAAATTAATTTAAGGCCCATTTTAATTAATCCAATTAATTAAAAACACTTTAATATATCATATATATCAGATTTAGAAGATCAAAAGTCGTTCTAACCAAGAACACATCAAGAACACACGAAGAACACCAATGTATCAAACTTTTCGACTAAACTAGTTTTCATGCAAAACTTGTTCGATTTTAATTCCGTTCGATCCTACGGCTTAATATCCCATATTAAACACATAAAATATCATCTAAATGATGTTTTAATGGATCCATAAGAAATTAAATTAGAACAACCCCTTAAATCACCTAGGGTTTCACGCCAAACCCTAATGGGTTTAACGCCAAACCCTAATCACAATCATTCAAAAAATTTCGTTTTTGTTTCCACCAAATGTATTTGATCACACATACAACCAGAAATCAATATTTCTCATTCATGAACAATCAAATATAATATTTTAAAGTTCATGAAATAAATAACTCAAAACAAAACAAAACTTATTCCGCAGAAAAATATAGAATTGTATATCCATGGCAAAACCGTGGCTCTGATACCATGTTGGATTTTAACGGTTACATGCATCACATACATGAGCGGAATTTTAAAATTTTTTAACCATTAGATCTGATCTTGCCATGAATACACAATATAACTATATGAGAATAAGAAAAATCACCTTTAATTTTTGTTGAACAGTTGATTTTACTTCGCACCAGGTTGTCGCAAACCACAGTGTCCAAAATATTACACCGCCAATGAGTAATCCACACTAGAGAGGGGTAAATTAAACCAATAAATTGGTGTTTAACTAGGGCTGGCCGAAATTCCAAGAAGCTAGCTTGGAGTTGGCGCAAAAAGGAGAGAGAGAATAGAGAAAAAAACTTTCTTTTTGTTTTAATCACTTAACCCTAATTCTCATTAGTTAGCCTTTTATAGTTAGGTTAAAATTCCAACTCCTTAATGAGATTAGGCTATTTAAAAATGTTGGATAATTATTAATTGGGCCTCTGGAATTAATTATAATCATTTGGACTTAATTAAATCCAATTTAAACCTTTTCATAAAAGTCTATGCACAAAACCCACAAACTAGGCCCTTTGTGCAACTAATTGGATTTAAATACCCAAATGGATTCCAAATCCAACCAAATTAAATATGTGGGTTCCATAACACTTATTTCACATATATAAATTAATTTGGTCCATTAAATAGGCCATTAAAGCCTTCTTTTCTGAGGTAGGCATGTGGCCCTCACAGAAGGGCTTCCGCCAACTGCTTCATTCCTCTGGCCCTTAATAATTGCTCCAATGGACTTATTAATTATTATACCAGTCATATAACACTTATAGTAGTCCTAAAACACTTATAAGACAATAATAATTAATCATGAAATACATTATTTCAATTAGGTCCAATTTTGCAGAACATTTCTCAAAAGTTTCGCGGACAATTTTATTTGATCATAATTAATTAAACTCTTTAATTAATTATGATCATATTCTCTTCTCTACCTTCATAATAATATCAAATATTATTATCCTTGTCATTTTACCATTTTACCCTTTTCTCTATATGTGTGTGACCTATTGGGTTCCTGTCCATGTTTGCAGTATAATATGTAATTGTGAGTTCTATTCAAAACTCACATGATTTAAACTCCTTTAAATCATTTTATCAATCTCTATTGATATTTTGATACATCATTATACAAGTCATGATTGGCCTCTAGCTAGGCATCATGACTACCCAAATGTCAGGAAAGTCATGTGGTTGGACTGTACCCTTCCATAGAAACAGTTACCGTGCAATTACTCCTTTCACCACTCTTATCTCAATTAGATTCTGAGTATGGATTTCTGTCAACTCATATAAATCTAATTATGTATGTTCTATTAATTTAACCATTGTTCCTAAAATGCCCTTCATGGATCTCCATCCATCTCGGCATATTATTCTGGCCAGAGATTCTCTGAACAAGGCAATTATAGAATCATGCGAGATAACTTCCCTTGTTAAATCTGGGATGGTGAATCCTTTGTCTATCACTCAACTATCATCAAGTAGGTCATGATATACCCAATCTCCTAACTATGTTTACTCCTAGTTGAAAGTAATCAGTTATGGAGTCAAAGTATACCACTTGCTACTTAAGATAACTTTGGTGATCTCAAGTCTAAGGATACTTGCACAACCGCTATGAAGAGATTCCTCACTGACATAGATTTAATATCCATGTGAGGATTCTCTATGCAGGTCTCCAATGAACTTGTTCTTCTAACAAGCATCCACATGTTAGCTTTGATTATCTTTCATAATCACAATTATGAGAACCACTGCTTGAACCATTCAAGAAGCATAACATGTGCTAGTCTGTCCGAATTAACAATGTTCTATCTTGTTAATTCTATGACTAGGGATATTTAGATATTAACACATTTGCATGTAATAGACATCTCACATCATGAACACTTTCATGATTGCCTTTGCACTGTGTTTATAATATCTCGGACTTCATTTATTAATTTAAGATTTACAAACTCATGTATTTAAACACAGCATTAATAAATGAATGATGCCTTTTATTAAGAATATAAATTTCATACATATGAAAAACATCCCTATTACATGGGCTCCAGGGCATACTCTTTAACAGAACTTGTAAGATTTTACTCAGAAAGTTGGAATCAAACTCAAAAGAAATATTCTAAAATTAGAAAAGTAATTTTGAGCATTGCTTTATGCATAAAAAAAGTTTAAAGATGATTTATATACGAAAAATTTTTATTATGATTTGACAGTTTATCAGCAAAATATTTCTTAGAAAAGGATGTTAAAATTTTAATTTCTAAACAAATATTTGCAATATGGCAAGCTTTACTAAGCAATTTTGATTTTAATATCAAGTTCATTAAAGGAAAAAATAATAGTTTGCTTGATTTTCTTTCTCGTGAATTCTTATAGGGCAAATGAATTCTAATAAGAAAGTTTTGATAAAACCTACATTATCAACAGAAAATTCATTATCATTAGGAAATTATCAATAGGATCCTTTGCTCGTAACTCTTCCTATTAGGACTGTTACTCCTAGATTTAAACCCTTTTTTCCACCATCTCCTCCACTTCTAAGACCATAAACCTTCTCACCTTCTACACCTTTTAGACCATATTTAAGATCACTTGTTTCACTTTCTTCTCCATCTCCTCCTACTATTTATTCTCCTTGTCCTTCTACCACAAAAATTTCTTCTCCTTAATTTTTAAATTGGAAAAATTAGTCATTGAAGGTTTAAAGCCAGAAGAACTTAATTTAGTTGAAACTCTAAGTTTTTACAAATTAATTAATTATATTTTTCCTAATAGTTAGCATTTTCATGAAGAAAATTTGAATAAATCAAGAGAATATTATAAGGCCATATTAGTAGATACTGGATTTGTAGAAATAAAACATCATTATGGTCTAAGAGACAAAGATAGGATTACCTATAGCAAGGTTAAAATTATCATTGTTAGCACTCAATCAGAATGGGGTCATAGACCATATTTATTGAATACCTTACCAAGATACCCTTCGAAGTCAGCATATAGTTACTATGATTATCAAGAAGCTTGGTTCAAAGCATTTTATTTGAGAAACTTTAAGCATTCTTGGTTCTTTTATTTTTCACAAAATTTTGGTAACGTTCTTCCTAAAATGTTCATCTAATGGTTTAGTTATATGATTTTGATAATCAAATCAGTTCTATTTCCAATAAAAAAAGCTTTTACAAAGTTCAGAACTTATTGTCAGTGGGATGCTCCCAATAATCTCCTTAAATATTATGCAATTTTCAAAGTTCCTTGGATAATGTCTTGAACTTATCATACTTTAAAGAAGGGTAATCAATTTCCCATCCTTGAGAGAGAATTTAGAATAAAGTGGTGGGATAGTTTTAAAGTTTGAAAGGTTGATGTTCAAGCAATTGTCATTTATTTTACTCCTGCAGTGTCATCATCAACTCCTCTAACAAGTTTTATTTCAAATAAAAATTAGATCATCAATTTATTATCAACAACATCCTTTGAAGAAGAATTCAATTCCACTATCAACCGAATTTTAGCTAAAGGGAAAAATTCATCAAGAAGTAATACTCCTACTCCCCGTCGAGTATTTGAAGATTCATAAGTTCCTTATGCTAATATTGAATTATAAAATAAATTATAAAATGTAAATGTAAGTGTAAATACAAATGTAAAATTAAAATAAAAAAAAGACAAAAAGTCAAAAAGTCCTCAAGTTAAAAGCATTTATCAATCCAAATTCATCTTCCAACAACTATAATTACTTCAAAAGACAAAGTTATTATTACAAGTTTCATTTTTTCAAAAGATCATCATTTCATAAAATCATTTTTTAATAGATCAACAGTGAAGGGCATTGTAAAAACTATCTACTGTATCAATAGTTATCCAACAGGTACTACTATTCAAGTCTTAATTTTCAAAAGGAGATAAGAAGTCATCATTTCAATTTTGCTAAAAGTTAAACCCTATAATTATTAAGCTTTTTTTTTAAATATTTGTATATAAGAAGATGATCTCATCAGATGAGAGGAAAATTTTTTTCGAAGAGTCTTTTACAACCTTCAAGAGCCAAAATACCTTAAGTTCAAAATTAGAGAGAAGAATAAAAAACCCCTTATAATATCAACCTCCCTTTGTAATAAAACCTTAAATTTACAACTTATATTTTCAAAAGCTTGTAAGTGTAATCCTTGTACTACTCTCTCTAGCCTTAACTTAAACTCATACTTATATATTATCATCGGATTATAATTCATAAGGTATTTTCTTTTAAATATGTCTTGGTGTATAAATAAATTTTTAGATGGTTTATGTTCTATAGAGTTTGATAATGATCAAGATATGTTTTCACTATGAAGAGAATTAATTATTTTAAAAGAGCATGTATTTGAAGTACATATAATTTTACATTTAGATAAATTTTGTAATTCTCAAGATTTTCATAAGAAGATTAATTTAATTGATGCTTTAATTAATTTTATTACAAATATTCCAGCATACCTTTTTCTATATTTATAAATATTTCAAATAATGAATAGAGAACGAAACAAACAAAAACTTTTAGAAGGATATGAAAAAATTTGGAATGTTAGACAAAAAATCTATAAATTTAATAATCAGATAGCTAAATTAAATGTTTTTCTTATAGTTTATCATAATATTTTACATGAAAATAATATGTGTCATTATAAATATTTTCATTATAATATGAAGTTAATAAAGTTAATGTTAGAATTTTTTAAATTTTTAGTTGAACTTTAAAAATGAATATTTAATTGATAGATTTAAAAGAATACTTAGTAAAATACCTTTAGGTTACTAATATGGAAAATATTAAAAGAAAATTTAAAGATATAGATAGATTAATAAATGAATTAAAAGGAGAAAAAAATTCTTGAACTTAGATTAGCAGAATTAGAGGAAAATATAATAAGAATAGTAAATTTAAATTTACCTCTATTTTCAGACTATTATACTATTGTAGAAAACATTAAATACATGAGTAATAAAAGTAAACATTTGATTATAAAATTAGAAAATAATAAAAAATCAATACATGTTAAATATACATATATATGTTATAATTATATCATAAATTAATCCCATAATCGAGGTTGACCCAATCCTGCATTTTTGGTATCAGAGCTTAGTGGGGGAAGTATGAGAATACCTTGGTTGAATTTTAAGCTTCAGTTTCGTTGGGAATTTTCTCATAGTGAAGTTATAAAAGCCTTAATAGATTTATATTGACAATAAGAAAATGGTTTAGATATATTAGAAGATATATTATTTGAAATATATAATAGCGAAGTTGAATTAGATAATTTGAGTATTTCTTAGATAAATATTCTAATTAAGATATCCAAATGAGTATATTTAATTAAGATATATTTAAAGAGAATTTTGAGATTGTGCTTGGAGTGATAAAACATTGGTCATCCCTGAAGGATTAGCGTTGGTCAGCCTTGGAAGCTAAGATGGCTAGTTGATGGTCCCGATAAGCTAGATGGTCCCATGATTCACACAAGTTTCATTGTTAACTTCTTTTTAAATTTAGATTGATTAAATATATTTAGATGGATAGATTAAGTAGAATATTTTCTATTAAAGATTCTAGATGTGGTTCAACTAGCGAAAATAATATCAGAGGTATAGATGAAATAAATTTTCTAGAAGTAAATATATAAAATGTAGAAAATGATTTGTTTGATTGGACTATACCTAAACAAGATATTTGAACAATATATTCAATAGGAACTTTTGAAAATTTTCATGATTATTCTATTAAACAAATAGAGTAGACAATAGCCATTAATCAAGAACATGAAACTATTCAGTTATTATCAAAAAAAAGTCATAAATGAACATAAAAAGAAAAAATAAAGATTTTTACATATAAGATCAGTTCAGATAGCAATAAAACCTTTATTTAGATTGGGATTAGATATTCCTTTTTTAATGTGTTTAAGAGATGCTAGACATGTTAATTTCTCTAATTCTTTATTAGCAATGGCAGAAACTAACTTAGCTAATGGACTAATTTATTTTAATTTTTTCCTAAGATATTCATTATGTTTGTATGATTCTAATATATTAGATACTTTAATTTTAACAATTAAAACTAAAAATTTAAATTTTAAAGAAAATCTTAAAGCAATAGCAGTAATATATATAATACATTATAAAGTAATGTCTACAACTATAAATCCTAAAACTAAAAAACCTTTTGAGAGAGATGAAACTTTATTATTTGAAGCTAATAAATCTCATTGTAATATTCAAATGCTCAAACAACTTTAATGGGATAAAATAACTAGTTTAGGAAATTGGGAATTAAAAGAAATATGTAAGCCCAGACCAATTAATATTTATAATTAGTTTTCTCAAATTTTCGAACATAGTGATGGATCTATTCATATAGATTTTACATCAGATAATAGTCAATCTAGTAGAATTTCAACTTATTCTAATAATAGACCTTTAACAAGTATAACTAGATTAGTGTCTGTAAAAAGTTTAGAATTATGAGGAGTAGATTTTAGTACAAGTATTCCAAGACCATTATATACTAAAGAAAAAGAAAGTAAATTTTCTGTTAGCCCAACTAAATCTCAAATGAAAGCCTTTTCTCAAATTAGACAATAAATTAATGATGACTAGATTATAGATAAATAAAGAATTTTTAAGAAATGATTTAAAAGCATATTATAATAAGAAAAATGCAGAATGTTATTTTAGTAATTTTTCTCAAGAAGAGTTAACTAGTTTTAGAAGTCTATGGTATAAAGAAATGGAAGATAATCAAGTAAATATTTCTTTATTTTTATGATTTAAAAATTATTATTTTTATAATAACATAGACTATCTGTTTCAAAAAGAAATTAAGGTTTTTTCAAAAGTAGGAAAGCAATGGGTAACTATAGATGAAGAATCAGTAGTAGTTATATATCCATCTTTAGAAAGTCTTAAATTAAAAAATAATAATAAAACCTATTATGTTGAACCATTTAAAGAAATAAGATTCGAAAGTAAACAGGTAGGAAAAGATATACAATATGTAATATTGCAAAATAATTTTTCAAATTAAATACTAAATACTATAGCTAATCAATTAAGTAGAGCAGAAGAAATAGTTCAAACACCAAAAACATCATCAAAAATAGGTGAAACGTCTAAACCATTATCAAAAACAATACCCGCTAGAATAGAGACACCTTTATTTAAACCATTTGAATTTTCACCAGGAACTATAATTAAGTTAACCAAAAAAGATTCTACATTAAAAAAGATAGAAGAAAAAATTACGCAATTAAATATTAAAGATAAACAAATCATGATGATATATGAGAAAGTAATAGATGAAGGGACTAATTCAAACAAATCATGATGATATATGAGAAAGTAATAGATGAAGGGACTAATTCAAACAAATCATGATGATATATCAGAAAGTAATAAATGAAGGGACTAATTCAAAAATAGAAAATTTTAAAGAACAATTTACAGAAACTGATCAAGAATCTTCAATTAAAAAATTACATTTTAATACCTATACACCTAGGCCAAAAACTCAAAATTATTACCCTAGACCAACACCTCGCGATACTTAATATGAAGAAAAAAAATTATCAATTAGGATACGATAGCACTTCTATATATGAATGGAACATAGATGGTTTATCAGAATATCAAATATTAAATTTGTTGAAAGAATTAAAATGGCTGATAATGCATATAAGTCAAAAGGAAATAATGAATTAGCTATAACTCAAATGCTATTAGCAGGTTTTACTGGATATTTAAAAGGTTGGTAGGATCATTATGTAGATGATAAAGATAAAACACATGTATTATTAGCACGTAAGAGAATTGTCAAAATGGAAAATAATATTTAAATAGAAACTGAATAGGATGATATAATAAATACTTTAATATTTGCTATAACTAAAAACTTTATAGGAGATCCTAGTTTATATCAAGAAAGAAATTCAGAAATTCTTCAAAATTTAACTTGTCAAAAATTACAAGAGTTTAAGTGGTGTAAAGATTTATTGTTTACTAAAGTAATGACTATAACAGATTGTAATAATATTTTTTGCAGAGAAACATTTATAGTAGGATTAAAAAAATTATTTGCAGAAAGTGTTAGAAAATATGTTAAAAAATGAAAATAATGGTATTATAACTTATAATAATCTAACTTATGGACAAATAATAAATATTGTTAACATAGAAGGATTAGCAAGTTGTATTGACTTAAAATTAAAAGAAAATTAAAAAGAGATAGTATAGTTGGAATAAGAGCATTAGGATCATTTTGTGAACAATATGGTTATCAACAAATTAAAGCTCCATTGGCTATAAAATGAAAAGTAAAACCAAAAAGAAAATATATTACTAGAAAAAAAAGTTATAGACCTAAACAATATAAATTGCTGTATAGTAAAGAAAAGCCAATTAAAATAAAAAAAGTTAAAATACAAAAAAGCTAAAGCAAAGACTATTAAGAAGGATATAGTAATTTGCTATAAGTGCAGAAGGCAAAGACATTATTCAAGAGACTGTAGAATGAAGAAACATATTAATAATCTAAATGTTTCAGAGGAATTAAGAAATGAAATAACTAAAATTATGGTTAATAAAACTACTAGCACTACAAAAAAAACTGTCAATTAGCGACGGCCTTGTTTTCCTCGCAAATTTTGCGACGAATTCGCAACTATTTTACATTTCCGTCGTGGGGAGGATATTTTCTATTTTTTTGCAACGAAATAGTGACGGAATGAATAAATAGTCGCCAATTATTGGCATAAAATATACGCGCCATGTTTTGTGATGGATTTAGCGACAAATATCTCTGTCACAAAATTTTATAATTTTTTATTCATTAAATTATTTCCAAAAAATTTAGCGACGAACATTTTAGTCGCAAATATTAGAGGGAAAATATAGTGCCTTTTTATGACGGGTTAGCAATGGAAATTTATCTGTCGCTAATAGTAATTTGTTACAGTAATACAATTAGCGACAAAATAGTTTAGTTGCTAATCCGTTGCAAATAAATTAAAAAATAATTTTTTTAAATTTCACTCACATGATTTATGTATAGTTTCAAGTAATTTTAATATAGACCATATGAAATGAATATTTTATTTTGTAACAGAAAATTATAAAGTATTATATAAGTTGATAATAATTTTTTATCAATTATACCAAAATCTAAAGTTATTTATTTAGAAAATTTACATTTTTAATAATAATAATAATAAACTAATTGTTACTATTATTATAGAATTGCATAATGAAGATTAATAAAAATAAATATTTATAAAATAGTAATATAAAATTTGTTATTTTATTTAAAATAATAATAAAAAAATTTGTTATTTATTTTTATTTTTTAAAATTTAAATCAAATATTAAAATATTAGAAATTGTAATGATTTTTTATCAATTATCCCAAAATCTAAACTTATTAATTGAAAAATTTTACATTTTTAATAATAATAATAATAATAATAATAATAATAATAATAATAATAATAATAATAATAATAATAAAGTAATTGTTATAGTTATTATATAGTCACATTATGATATATTGAAAAAGATAATTTTAACTACCTTTCATGAGATAGACCCATTTAAAGATTTTGTTCTCAATAATTAATACATATAAAAAAATTATAATAAGTAAATATGTATTATATATAATTATAGTTATATTTATATATATATTATATAAATTAAATAATATAAATAATTAATTTATGCTTGGATTATAATTAATTCACAAAATATACTAAATAAGTTAACTAATTATTTATTATATATTATATATAAAAAATATTAAATAAATAAATAAAAGTGTATAAAGTTTGGTTGGTTCGGTCTATTTGATTTTTAATAAAAAAATCAAAAAAATTGAAATAATTAAACAACAAAAACCAAACAAATTGAATAAATATAAAAATAATTCTCGTTTCAAAATTATCAAATTAATGTTGTTAATTGCAATTCAATTTTTCAATATAATGAAACTTTATCTTGTTTAATGGGAATTAATTTTTATGCTTAATATGTATTTAATATGTGTACATAATATATTTATGGATAAAATTAAAAAACTTTATATAAATGTATTTACAAAATTACCCCAATTTAATAGATATTCTAAAATAAAAATAGGGATATTCTAAATTGGTCATCAGTCGAATAGAATTTTGAAAAAATTTATGCTTTTTTAAGGGTTTGAAGAGAAAATCAATCTTGATACAGAGTTGGTACAATGTGAATGTAACGCGCCGACTTTGAGTCGATTGAAAATATTTTCTAATTCGTAAAATCATATTTTGATTCTAGTATGTAGGGGAATAATTTTTCGAAAAATTAGGATGACTAAGCATTTTTGTCTCAAATTTTGAATTAGTGATTCTAAATTAAAATATGTTTTCTTAATAAATCATAAAGTAAACATATAAGATAAATAAATAAATAAAAAATCATGACTATAAGATTTTGTGGCCACAAATTGAATATATATATATATATATAAACAAAACAATTCTAGATATTTTGGGTCTCATAAGTGACAAAAAAAATGGAAAGTCGGTTAATTCCCTGGAAATTGAGGGACTAACATTGTGTGGCCATAAATTGTAAGAAAAGGAAAAAAAAGAAAGAAGATCAGGAATGGCAAGAAGAAGAAACGTAGGGGCTGGGGTGGTGTCACATCGCCTGGATTACAAATCAATGGCGCCAATCCCCATCATTTTTTTGGCTACCGTTGGTAACTCTCATTGTCGGCCTATTTTCTGATCACGGCACCGTGTTTTCGCTTCCCTCATAGTAAAAGTGAAACTCTCTCTCCTTCATTTCGATGAGTCACAGCTGCAAATGGTTACACCACCTCTACCAATTGATTCTCAGTGGCGAGAGGTACTTTCCGTTACCATCCACCTCTTCTCACTCACCGGTGATTGGTAGATCGGAGAGGAGAATTCATCACCAGTTTTTATGAGATTACGGCCAACCATGGCAGTGTTAGAGCACGTGACCACCGAAAATGAAATATGGAGATCCCGATCTATGAGGTGGTAGTGTCAGATCGTTGCCGGTGAAGCTCCGGTGAGCATAAAAATGGACAGAATGATAAAATTCAGAAATTCGACACTGAATGGTATGTGACTACCAAATTTATCTCTATAATTTTTAGTAATTAAATGTTGAATTTATGATTAAAGATTTGGGTTGATTTCTTTCAAATTAAGTGACTATGGTTGATCTTTTAAATGAATTAAGTTAATAGTTTTAATGAAAAGAATATTTGTTATAGTTGTTTTAAATTCTCTATTTTGTTAAATGTGAGACTAAGTATTTGTTAATTGTAGTAAATTGGTGGTTTTGAGAAGCTTAATTACAATGTGATTCATAAATTTTAATAGTTTAGCTCATACGTGGTTGAGGATTAAATTGTCTATCAAAGTAATGAGTTAAATTGTGCAATTAATAGATTTTATAGTTAAATTGATGTGGTTTTATTATTTTGGTTAAATTGGTTATGGATTAATGAGTTAAATTGTACATATAGTTAGTAATGTTGTTTAGTAACTAAAGAACTGTTGATAGAAACAAAGATGTTTGAAGGAATCATAAGTTAAGGTTATTGATATTGTAACTCTAATTTATGTAGTAACTAAGTTGTACTAATTTATGTAGTGACTGGTTAACGAATCAACATGAGATTTAATTGGATTGTTGGTATCTCATATTTTATGTATGTAGGTACAATAAGCAAGAGCATAAGTTCTAATTTAAGTATATGATGTAACCGAAATTCAATAAAAGAATTATTGTGGGCTCTTAATCAAGATGATGAAATGTAATAATAAGGGTATTTGAGCTTAATAACATATTAGGTTGAAAATTTAATTCATTAAACACTAAACTAAAATATTAGTGTTTGCTCTCATAAATAAATTTATTGCTGCACTTTAGAGAAAAGACTATTGAAACTCTTCAAGTTTTTTGAACCCACCATCCATCTTAATTCGCTCTTGATCATTAAACTGTGTTCATAGTTGTTTTCTTTGTTGAATAGGTATGTTATGCAAGAGATTCTTGATCAACAACTTGTTGATTAGACAGTTAAGGCTGCGGGAGGAGGTGCAATGGCAAAAATAGCAAATCCTCATAGATCTTCCAAGTAAGTGTTCTCCAATTATTTTAGTACATTTTCACTTTGAATCTTCGAGTGCCTTTTCTCAGTAATGATTTTGTTTATTTATACTGATATTATCCATTTCCTAGTTGTATTTCAACTCTATTTTATGAAGTAAACAGCTTTATATATTTTTTAATTGTTTCCTTATGGACAACAAAAAAGCAACATCTGTAGCGGCTTCTTCTAAAAACCTTACAGCACAAAAATTAAAGGTGCAAGGGAAGGGGTATAAAGATAAATGCTATGATCAAATTAGGAAATCAGTAGAAGCATGGTTTAATAGTCTGCTGGCAGAGGTACTTCTTTATGAACTATTCTCCTACATGATAAACTGCTTACTTTTTTTTCAATATATATATATTTTATTTCTAACCGTGATTTGTTGACCAGCTTATTTATGAGGACCTCAAAGCTATTTTAGAAGAGGCGCGTACGGTATGTATTACCAATTTCTATAATAATGTAATACAAATATTGCATTATCCTTGATGCTTGAGATTGATGATTTTTGGTGCATTTGATATGTATTATTTAATAAAGTTTGGATGTTCTTCCCAGATATTGGCTGATATTTGAGATTATTATTTTGCTCTAAGATTATTTTAACATTACTGCATAGTGAAAAACAAGTTGAATATGGAGCTGTTTCATAGAAGGGTCAACATTTAGCAACCCCAACTCACTTTCTCATATGTGATTTCAATGATTTTAATTCTAAAAGAAATGTACATCGATTGTTTTCCAAAAATTGAAATTTGTACCAATAACTATTATTTTCTGCTCAATAAAGTCATAATTGTTGGAATTAGTTAAACTGTGTTCGTAGTTGTTTTCTTTGTTGAATAGGATGTTAGTGAATAGCTAACTATTATTTTGGCTAGGTATGTTATGAAAAAGATCTGTTTAGCTCATCAGACTGATAGAGCTCGTAGGTCTGCCCATCAGGAGGTAAGTATACAAAATTCTATCTCTATTTATTATTAAAGAGCAATTGACACTGAAGACATGACATCTTGGGAGGCATATTCAGGTTGAGGATAAGACATTATGGAAATGAAATATTTGCTTTGAGTTACTAAAGCTTTATTGCTGTATTTTCTGTTATTTGTCATCACAAATACCAAAATCGAATTGATGTATAATTACTTTCCTTTTTCTCTCCAGTAGTGTAGAGTTTTGACGTATAAAGTTCAGTGCTTATATCTTACCTAAATTTATAGCCTCTTATTATGGATACTATTTGGTTCTTTTTCCTCCAGATGGAACTTATTTCAAGAGTAAGAAGTCCATTCATTGTGGAGTACAAAGACTCCTGGGTTTCAAGTTATTTTATCTAACATTTATGGTGAACTGATTGACTGGTTAGATGTTGACAATTTGCATTTATGAGTATCCATGACAATTTGTCACCAACTGTTTGCAATGTGATATATAGGTTGCACAGTTTCTATATAGGCAACTTAGGCTGGAGGCTGGTGTTAACATTGTCATAACCAATGTAAAATAACAAGCACATTAGATGGGATTAATTTTCCATCACTCAGTGCACTATTCTATCTTTAAACTTCATTGCTGCTTATGCTATTGTATATCTGGGGTTACCAAATTATAAAATAGAATTACTAGTTAATCTTACAGTTTGTTTTTCATGAATGTTTTGGGGGTTTTGTAACTCAATTAGAAGTTGGCAACAAGGGTATATGAGTTGGTAATACCTAGTAGGTATCTAATATTGCTGTAGTGGTTCTGAGAACTACATCTTGGATAGCCAGTTTCTGGATAAATGATTGGTTTTTTATAGTTTCTTCTGCTGGCTCTCGTTATTTGGCTAACCTTTCTAGTTTTTCTCTAATTTTGTAATGTTTTTAAGTTCTTCTTGGTTTGGGGCTATCTTAATTTTATCTTCTACATAGGTTTTATTTTCATATTGCTTGAGCACTATTAATTTTGTTCTATTTTTTGTTTAATTTGTTGTACTCTGGTTTATTCAATTATGCCTTCACCTGCAAATTTATATATTGAAAACTGGAATTGTTCTTAGTCTCTTGTGATGGAAATTTCTTTGTTAAACTGAAGAACAAAGTAAAATTTAAAGGATAGGATTGGGTTATATTATATTTATAAAATTATAAATAAGCATATATAAATTCTTCTTCCTTACATTGATTCCAAAGAACTGACTTTTAATAAGTGTATATAAATTCCAGCTACTGTTGTTTTTCTCAACCAACTTCAGCTCATTACGGGTTAAGCCAACCATGAATTTGAGCTTTTCACATCCAATTCGATCTGTGAGTTTCCATTTTTCTTTTGTTATTATGTTTTTTGCATCTTAATTATCATATCTTATTGTTATTTGCTGTCGATCTTTGAGAAATGTTCTTAAAGAAAATGTAGTCGTGGAGTCCTCAAACCCCTTATTTAATTGCTAAGAAAAATATCAAATTCGGTTTCTATTGCTAATTGTGAAGTAAAATAGTTAACTTGCACCAGGATTTGGGAAAAGAAAATCTTCACACTATTGCTTAATATAAGTTTAACTTCGCATTCATATTATTTTTGTTTAACTAAATTATGCTTTCATTATATATTGAAGCTTCTTTTGGGGTACTAAGTGCTGGGTGGTCTTAAGTTTCTGTTTATGTTATGGTTCAGGTTAATAAGGATAAACCTTTTAAGTTTTAATTCTGAATAGATTGTGCACTAATAAGGGGCTGCCATGAATATTTTTTCCCTTTTTATTTTTCTTTGTTGGTTTGTGGACATCTTCCTGAGAATGATTGAGGTTGCATTATCATTATAGAATTGCCACATGTTGATAGTTTAATGCCATAATATTTGAATCATTATATCAGAAGATAGAAACAATTTCTTATTCATTTCGCATTGGTCCATATATTAAAAAAAAGGCCATTATATGTAATTAAGTCATTTTTCTAGGTCATATTCCCAATGATTTGTTTTCTCATGATATTGATAATTTGTTATGTATTGCAGTACCATGGCTTGTAGCAGCAAATCCAGTAAATTATGGCTGACCCTGTGAGCTTTCTTGTGTGGAAGCATTATCTGCATCTCTGATAATCTGGTGCTCAAATTTTCAAATCAATCTTTCCTGAAATGGTTATTATGTTGATTTCTACACTTGTACATGCTCAAGTAATAATTGTTACTAGCTAAGCTTTAATTATGAAGTTCAGGTTATATTGAGTAATAGGTAGAGTTTGATGAAATTACTTGCATCATTGTCTTATTCTGGTAATAGGTAGAGTTTTATTATATCTATTGAAATATTATTCATGATTTTTTATAGATTTAGTTGTTTTGTCAATTGCTACTGTAGATTCTCCTGTGGATTGTGAATTTGAGGGAAAATAAGCTCATATATGCAACAAAGAAAAGTCTGAAAATTGATTGAAAGTGAAGATGAGAAGTAGGAGAAGGAACAATTGTTGATGTTATTTAGGAGGATATTATTAGTATTTTGTTTTATTTTTTTAAGAGAGATAGTTTGATGACATTATGTATGATTTCAATTACTTTTATCAAACATTATGTACGATTTCAATTATTTTTATATATGTGTTTTGGAATATATTATGTTTTGGAATAAATATATAAATATATATATGTATGTATGTGTGATCAATACTGTGTATAGGATGAAATTTAATAAATACTACAACAAAAATAGCGATGGATTCGCGACAACAATTCTATCGCTAATATCTAAAAATAAGAATTTCACAAATAATTAGCGACTTCATCCTAACATTTAGTGATGGGAGTTATTAGTGGCAACCCGTCATTATTGATACAATAATAATTAGCGAAGAAATTAGCGATGAAAAATTTAGTCACTAAATATTATTATTATAATACAGACGACTAATTATGAATATAAATTAGCGACGAAAAAACAAATTAGCGACGAAATTTTTCATCGCTAAATTAGCGATTGATTTGGAATTTCGTCGCTAATATATTCGCGACTGGCCTTTTAGCGACTTTTCGTTGTGGCATCGCTAAATTATTTTAGCGACGGAATTTAGCCAATTAGCGACGGAATTGTCCATCGCTAATTGGCAGTTTTTTTGCAGTGTAGTAGTAGTGAAGCAGAAGTCTCAAATTATTCAGAAAATGATTTGAATAAAATAGAAGAATAATCTTAAATAAATAGTATGGAGGGTAATTCAGAATCAGAATCTTGTATTTGTATAGGACCTTGCCAGTGTAACACTATAAATATGTTATTTAATGAAAAAAATTTTTATTAGATATTATAGATAAAATAGATGATCCAGAAGTAAAAAGAAATTATGTACTTAGGGTAAGGGATGTAATAAGTACAAAAGAAAAGAAAGATTTTACACCATATAATTTGTTAGAGATATATAAAAAATTTGAAGTAAATAAAGAATTAACTATGCAAGATCCTTAAGAAGAAATTAAAATATTAAAATAAGAAATAAATATTTTAAAAGGAAAGATTCAGAATCAAGAAGAATACGATTTAAAATTTAGTCTTAGTAATTTAGTACAAAATGATAAAAAATTAAAAGGAATAGCCTCATCTAGTATAGTCATTAGAGAAACACAAGATGAATATATTAATAGTATATCTCAAGTAAATTACCAAAAATGGTATGTAAAATTAGACATAGTTTTTAATGATGATTTTCATTTAACTACTTTAGCTTTAATAGATAGTAGAGCAGATCAAAAATATATTAAAAAACGATTAATTCTAACTAAGTACTATGAAAAAACTTCTGAAAGATTAGGAACAACTAGTAGATCAAAATTAATACTTAATTATAAATTATCTAAAGTAAAAATTTGTAACAAATGATATTGCTTTAAAACTTATCTAGTTTAGTAAAAAAACTTAAATTCAGGAGTTATTCTAGGAGCATCTTTTATTACTATGTTATATCCTTTCAAGTATGTGAAAATGGAATTAAGATAAAAATTTTAAATAAAGAGATTCTTTTTGAGTTTGCATTTCCTACAGTACCTAGAGAAATTAGTCATGTAAAAAAATATATAAGAAATTAATTTGTTAAAAAGAAACAAAAAAAATTAAATTTCACATAAAATAAATAAAGGGAAAAAGAATAAAAGAACAAATAGATTGTCAAGAGATAAAAGAAAAAGTCAAAGATTTTGAAATACTTTTTCAAAAGAAATTTGTGTACCAATTTCTAATGCTTTTTGAAGTAGAAAGCAGCATGTAGTGAAACTACCTTACATAAAATATTTCGATGAAAAGAGAATTACAATAAAATCACAAGCCATCAAAATGATGCCCGATTTAGAAAAATTTTGTAGGAAAGAAATACAAGATCTGAAAGAAAATGGGTTAATTAGAGATTCATAATCTCCTTGGTCATGTTCAACTTTTTATGTCATGAATACAATAGAAATAAAAAGCAAAATCCTTATATTATTAATAAATTATAGGCCTTTAAATGCAGTATTACAATGGATAAGATATCTTATAACATGTAAAAGATATTTATTAAAAATGTTATGTGATGCAAATAATTTTTCTAAATTTGATATGAAATCAAGATTTTGGAAAATATAAGTTGATGAATAAGATAGGTATAAGACAGGTTTTAATGTTCCATTTGGACATTATGAATGGAATGTTATGCCATTTGGTTTAAAAAATGCTCTTTTATAATTTCAAAATATTATGAAAGATATATTAAGACCAATACATGAATTTTCAATCGGATACATAAATGATGTATTAATTTTTTCCAATTTAATAAGTCAACATATCAAACATTTAAAAAGATTTTTCCACTTAATTCTTCAAAATGGATTAGTAATCTCTGCACTAAAAATGCAACTTTAGCAAAGTAAAGTTAGATTCTTAGAACATGATATAGATTAAGGCACCATAAGACCAATAAATAGAAGTTTAGAATTTACTAATAAATTTCCAGATGAATTAAAGGATAAAAAATAGTAACAAGGGTTCGTAGGATGTTTAAGTTATATTCCTAATTTTTCAAAGATTTAGAAAAACTATGTAAACCTTTATAAAATAGATTAAAAGGGAAGCCTAAAAATTGGACGAAAAACATACTAAGATAGTAAAAGAAAATTCCCCACCCAAATGCTTTTCTAATAATAAAAACAGATGCTAGTGACTTAGACTACAAAAACGAAGAGAAGGCAATAAGGAAAAACTTGCAAGATTTTACTCAAAAAGCTGGAATTAATCTCAAAAGAATTATTCTACAATTAAAAAAGAAAATTTGAGCATTATTTTATACACTTAAAAGTTTGAAGATGAATTATATATGAAAATACTTTTATTACAAATTGACAGTTTTATCAGCAAAATATGTTTTAGAAAAGGATCTTAAAAATTTGATTTCTAAAAAAATATTTGCAAAATGGCAAGCCTTACTAAGCAATTATGATTTTAATATTGAGTACATTATAAGAAAAAATAACAGTTTGCCTAATTTCCTTTCCTGTGAATTCTTACAAGGCAAATAAATTCTAATAAGAAAGTTTTGACAAAAGCTACATTATCAATAGAAAATTATTTATCATGAAAAAATTATCAACATAATCCTTTGCTTACACCTCCTCCTATTAAGACTACTACTCCTAGATTTAGACCTTTTTTCCACCATCTTCTCCACTCTTTAGATCATAAACCTTCTCACCTTCTACACCTCCTAGACCATATTCAATAACACTTGCTTTACCTTTTTCTCCCTCTCCTCCTACTATTTATTCCCCTTCTCCTTCTCCAACAAAAATTCTTCTCCTTATTTTTTAAATGAAAAAAAAATTAGTTATTAAACAAGTTGAGTTAGACTAACTTAATTTAGCAGAAACTCAAAGTTTTAATAGATTAATTGATTATATTTTTCCTAATAGTTGGCATTTTTATGAGGAAGATTCGAATAAATCAAGAGAATATTATGAGGCCATATTAGTAAATTCTGGATCTATAAAAATAAAACATCATTATGATCTGAGAGATAAAGATAAGATTATTTATAGCAAGATTAAATTTATCAATGTTATCACTCAATTATAATAGGGTAACAGACCAAATTTATTGAAGACTTTATCTGGATATCCTCGGACATCAGCATATAGTTACTATGATTATTAATACGTCTTATTCAAAGCATTTATTTGAGAAATTTCAACATTCTTAGGTTTTTTATTTTTCACATAAATTTGGTAATGTTTTTATAATTGGTTCATCGGATGGTTTAGTTATATGGGTTTGATAATTGAAGTAGTTCCATTTCCATCAAAAAAGCTTGCACAAAGTTCAACACTTATTGTCAACGGGATGATCCCAATTATCTTCTTAAATATTGTGCAATTTTCAAGGTTCTTTGGATAATGTCTTGGACTTATCATACTTTGATACAGGTTAATCAACTTCCCATCTTTTACAAAGAATCGAGAATAAAGTGGTGGGATAGTTTTGAAGTTAAAAAGGCCAATGTTCAAGCAATCATCAATTATTTTACTCCAGCAGCGTCATCATCAACTCCTCCAAAAGTTTTATTTTAGATAAAAATTAGATCATCAATTTATTATCAACAGTGTCCTCTAAAACAAATTCAATTCCATTAGCAATCGAATTTCAACTGAAAGGGCAAATTCATCAGGAAGTAATACTCTTTATCCCCGTCGAGTATTTGAAGATTCTCAAGATCTATATGCTAATGTTGAATTATAAAATAAATTATAAATGTAAATGTAACTGTAACTATAATATAAATATAAAATGAAAATGTAAAAAAAAAAAGAAAAGTGGAAAAGGCAAAATTCAAACGAAGAAGATTCTACATTAAAAAAAAGATAGAAGAAAAATTAGCTCAATTATATATGAAAGATAAACAAATCATGATAATAGATTAGAAAGTAATAGATGAAGAGACTAATTTGGAAATAGAAAATTTAGAATAACAATTTATAGAAGAAAATCAAGAATTATTAGTTAAAAAATTACATTTTAATACCTATACACCTAGTCCAAAAACTCAAAATTATTACCCTAGACCAACACCTCCTGATACTCAATATGAAAAAAAAATAATCAATCAAGATATGATGGCACTTTTATATATGAATGGAACATAGATAGTTTATCAGAATATCAAATATTAAATTTGTTACAAGAAATAACAATGGCTACTAGTGTATATAAGTCAACAAAAAATAATAAAGCAACTATAGCTTAAATGTTATTAGCAAGTTTTACTAGAAAGTTAAAAGCTTGGTGGGATCATTATGTAGATGGTAGAGATAAAGCACATAAGATAATTTTCAAAATGGAAAATAATATTCAAATAGAAACTGAATAGGATGATATAATAAATTCTTTAATATTTGCTATAACTATAAACTTTATAGGAGATCATCATTTATATCAGGAAAGAAGTTCAAAAATTCTTCAAAATTTAATTTGTCTAAAATTACAACATTCTAGGTGGTTGACCGGTGTCTAGCAAGTGTACTAGATCGGCTAGTAATATAGGGAAATAAGATTATGACCCAAAATATTGAACCCAAGGAAACTTGCGCTTGTATGTGCTATTTCAATTTCAAAACCAATTTTTGTGTGTAAAAGAAAGAAGAGAAATCCAAAGTTGTGATGATTGAAGAATTAAAACTAAAACAGTAATTTAAACCAAAATAAAACAATTGAAAGAGTTAAAGTAAGAAAAGATCTAATGAAAGCAAGTAAATTGAATGAGGTAAAAATCAATATTAAAGACAACTTTCACTAAAGGACTATCCACCTTAACCAATATCGTTATGACTTAATCAAAAGAAAACATACAAGTGATTATGGAGAATTCAGTTTAATAAACCCGGATAACTTTATTCAAGATTATCATTCCAAGCATCAAAATTTTCTTATTCAGATAAACTTAACACTTAGCATAAAGAACTGAATTAACTCTCCTAGATGTCTATTAAAGCCTTTCTCAAGAGATTTAACTTCCACCTATTCTTAGTTACACTTTTCTCAATCTTAACTTACTCAAATCAACACACAATTATAGCTTATTCAGATTATAATCATGCATTAATCCAAATAAATTAACCTAAGAACATGCGAAGTCATTAATCAACTCAAATCAATTAATTAACCAATGCTTAATAAAGTTAACAATCAATTTCAATTTGAGTAAAGACAAGACTATGTTTAAGAACTAATAAATAATGAACTTGTATTGAATTGAAGAACAAACTCAAGTCATAACAATACAAGTTAAGGATTCAAGTATCCTTTCGCAAAACTTAAAGAAAACTACTCACAAGACATACTTAAAAATAAAACAAAGTGTTAAAGAAAAAAGTGAAAGCTAAATAACGTAAAAACAACTTAAAGAGAATAATGCTTAATTCTAAAGTTGATCTCCCTATTGATCTCCTTTCTCTGATGTTTTTGACTGCTATTTATAGGGCAAAATCGTAGTAGATTTCTTCTTAAACTCTAGACATAGAATAGGAAGTGAATTCTGCTAAAACAGGAAGCTCGAAAATCCTTCGCGAAATGGGAGTCTTCATCACGTGGCCACGTCCTTACCTTTGTAATTGAACACATGGTCACGTGTTCCATAAGCCTTCCTTCACACGTGGTCACGTGTTTGTATAGTTTTCTTCAGTTTCCCTTTCATGTGGCCATGGGTCTTCATACTTCATTCCTTCACTGTGGCCATGCATTCCATATTTCACTCCTTCACGTGGCCACTGGGTAAATTGCTTCAGTGATTTCACGTGGTCACGTGTAAAGGTTCTGGACTAAATGCTCAATTTCTCGCCTAAATTTTTCATATTTGCACTTTTAACCCTAATCTTTGCCCTTTTTACAATTTAAGCCCTTCTATAATAATTTTAACCTGAAAACCAAACAAAACATGGGATTAACCTCAAAAAACATAAATATTTATAATTTAACTCTATATTACCTAAATAATACCAAAATAACTAAATAACAAAGCTTAAAACATATCAAAAACTATATATAACTCACACTTATCAAATACCCCACACTTAAACCTTGCTTGCCTCAAGCAAATTAGAACAATTCCACCTTCAAAACCATCAAACTTGTACAAAGACATGCAATTTCAAAACCAAACTTAGCATTTTAACAAAAGCACTTAATATAATCTCTAAATAGATCAACTTTGAACAAGAGAATATAAGTTAATTTCCTTGAGTGTGTGCAAGACCAAATCATTTAAAGCAATTTTGAAAATCAAAACATCAACACAAGTAGATAATGAAGTATAGAATAAATGAATGCATAAGCATACAACAGGTTTCACGTTTGAAACTCTAGAAACATAATAGGCCTCTCCTTTAGCACCGGAACCCGAAGGTCATCTCCGCTAAACAACTCAAAACAAGCTTAAAATCACTTAGGTCATTTAAAGGTTGTAATGGGGCTAAAGATATGGTTATCAAAGAATGGATAAAAGATAATAAAAATGAATGGCCACTCTAAGACAAAATAGATTACTAAATCCCAATAACTTAAACAATATATATTTTGCTCATTCCTGCCTCACTTTCAAACTTTCTTTTAAGAGATAATATGCCCTTTTACCAAGAAGTCATTATTTTTTTCATTTTTTTCTTGTACTACCCCACACTTATATTTTTTTTCATATTTGCTAGCTCTTTTTTTTCTTTTTCCTTTTCTCAAACTTTAAACTTTTTTTTAAGAAACTAGCATTCATAAGCTAATTTGAATAATCTCAAGGTATACAAGGTAGATTTCTCACTTTAACTTTATCAATGACTCTTGATAAGATTTTCTTGCTAACCCTAATAGAACTTTAAACTTCTCACATATCCATTTAATCCTAAAGTGGCCAATTCCATATGGTGAGATAAAGGGTTTTAGGTTATATGGTTAAAACATTAGGTGTAACAAGAAAATATTAATGATACGCCTTAAGCATACCCTATAGGCTCAATGGCTTAACAAAGGATAATTTCATCAAGGTAGGACAAAAATCCTTTAAGAAAGCTTATCAAGAAAATTGTTTCCTAGATCATTTCCTAAGTTGCTTGAGTTGTTCAGATGCTTTGAAGGGTGATGAGGAAGGTTCTAGTGTTCTAAATTTCCTTACTTCACTACTTCATTGTATTGATTTTTTTCTCTAAGTCAAAAATTGGTCTAAGTGCTTTCAAGAATTTGGAAACTAACAAATATTTATCAAGCTAAAGATTAAACTATCTAAAGATTTATTAAACAACATAAATGTTCTCTTGCTAAGCAAAGGTTCAAAACATCCATATTTTATATCCACGTTCAAATTGTTCAAAGTTTTGAAGTCAGCCGGGCAAACTAAGTTCTCATGCAAACTAAGTGAAAAGGTGAGCTACATATGTCTTCAATACATTTTACAAACTTAAGAAAACAAACAAAACATAAACAAAACAAACTAATAGAAAACCAAACACAAAACACAAAATAACAAAACCCGATTCATGAAAAAGAAAAAGAAAGGTTGAAGACAATCTCCCTGAAAGGAGGCTACCCCCTCCTCAAAATTTTGTTGTCCACAGCAAATGAAGATCTATTCCAGTGGAGGCGGAGGTGGAGGATACCGCTGCCAAAAGTGGTGGATAAAATGCTCAATAGTTCTATTGCCCGCCATCACCATATCCCGTAGCATGTCCAATCTCCCTTGCATTTGATCTAGCCTAATTTGTTGAGCATCCAAACGACTACTTAATTGATTAAATGGACCTTCCCATTCAGGTGTTATAGGTTCATTGATGGGGGAAGGTACAGCTGTGGCAATATGCTTTTCATTTGGCTCCTCCTGCTGCTCCTCAATCCGAATATTATTCTCTCTTAGGTATTCCTCCCGGGTTGCCCAATGAGCTCGAGGCCTAGGAATCAAAATTTTCATCCGCTTGAGCATCTTATTATCATTGCAAGGTAAATCTCCAGGAAGTGAGTCTCCATAACCCGGATGTTCAACTACAATGGCCATCACTATAACTATCCATCCAATGGAAATATTATCAATATGTCCTGGCATTTTTTGCAATTCCTTAATCCGAGCTGCTATAATTCTCGCTCCATTGATTGCCATGCCATCCATCATGCATCGGAGGACCATTGTTTAAGACACACTAATAGTGCTTGCATTCTTCAAATTAATGTACATAATCTTTGCCAAAAAGCGATGAATGATCCTTAATGCATGATTCCTTAAAGCATGTTACCTTACATTGTCCCCCTACCCATGGCTCATTTAATTCAAGATCCTTGATTCTTTCCCAATTCTCCATAGGGGATGCATCTTCAAATTCAGTTAGGGCATTTGGTACAAATCCTAAAATTTCAAAAAACTAACTAAAAGTCAATGAGTAACCTTTCTTGCCAAACTTGAAACCGAATTTTCCGTCCTCCGTATCTCTCTTAAAGTAGCATTCAAAAGAATAAAGAAAATCCCATGCCATATCTGGATATACTTTCGGTTTCTTTGAAATGAATTGCTGCCAGCAAATATTTTGGATCAATGTTTCTATATCATGATCCCACAGATTTTCAGCCGGAACATTGAGGAATAATTGACTTAAATAGGCAGGTTGGACATAGGTACACTTGCTGAACTAGTCAAATTTATTGATCTTAGCTCTGTCCACATATGATGAAATGCGGACACCGGAAGAGCTTGCTACATCAGGATATTTGGTCCTTCGAGGTGCCACTAAAAAGAAAAAGAAAACATAATGTAAGTGTCAACTCATAAACCAACATATACGAAGGTGTAAGTACATGAACATGTATTGAATGAAATGAAAAATGTTGATAGCATAAATGCACCATATATGAGTGAAGATCAAAATGTTAGGCATAATATGGATTAACAATTTGAACACAAAAAATATGCCAAAAAGAATGCCTAACATGCATGAATAGAGTCATGAACCTATCTTTTAAGAGGTGAACTAGGTTGTACTGCATCAATGCAAATCATGAACATGCAAACCAAAGAGTGAAAATTAAATGATTTGAAAGAAAAATTCATTGGGACATTTCATCGAGCATTTGTGGGCACAAGTTTGAGCATTAATTTAAAGATCATAACAAGGATTGAGCATAACAAGCATCTATAACATGCATGTAATACTCATAATCATCCAAAGAGACAAAAGGAATTAACATGAAAGCAAAATTTTAAGTACAAAGTAACCTCAACACTACACGTTCATAAGCAATAATGGCACAAAACAAAGCAATGGATGATATGAAAATGATAAATAAGAAGCAAGGAGAGTGGATACTTACTTGGAAGTGAGAACCGAACCAAAATGCAGAACCAAGTTGAAGTGGTGTGTGTGAATTGTTAAAAACCCTAGATTAATGGAGAAAATATGGAGAAGGAAGAGATGATAGGTAGGAGAGAGAAAAATAGCAAGGAGAGAGGAAATGGTGGTCGGAGATGGTGATGATCAGTGATGAGTGAAAATCCATGGCTGCGGGTTAATTTTGTGATGGTGAGGCGTGGGCATGGGTGAGAGCAAATATAAAATGAAGAAGAAGAGTAAAAAGAGTCGTAGGAGTGTTTATAAGGCAGGAGGATTGGGCGTGGCCACGTGAAGTTCATGGGAGGAACCACACGCTTGGCCACGTGATGGTTCTCCCTTGAATTTAACGTGGTCACGTGATGTTTAGATGTATGGGCAGTAGATCAATGCATGGCCAGGTGACGTTTCTCCTTTGAAACACACGTGGTCACGTGATTTTAATGAACTGGGGCAATGAATCAACCCGTGGCCACGTGATGGCAAAGGGAAAGCCACACGTGGTCACGTGTATATGTATTTTTCTACCTCCATTTGCATCTTTTTGAAACATATATGCACAATAATTCGTTTTAGCCTTGATTAAATGCAATTTTTTTCATGTTAAGCTTTTAAAACACGAACTCTTTTCTGGTGAAAAACATGCCTTCTTTGAAAACCTGATTTACTCATTCTTTTCATGAATCAAAACACACAAACACACACAAAATATGAAAACACAAAAACTTAACTGTAAAAATAGAAGAGAGAAAGAGTAGAAGTTCTGAGTTTTTAAAGTCTCCAGCTAGACTTTCCAAACCATCTCTTAGATATCGTGAAGAACCATGGTTGCTTCAGCAACCTGTTGTTGTCCGAGTTGGTATGGTTTGAGCCGATGACCATTGACTATAAATTCACGTCCATCTTTTAAGCTTTTGATCGTCACTACACCAAAGTTACTGCTTGACATTACTTGGTATGGTCCGAGCCACTTCGATTTCAATTTTCCTAGAAACAAATGAAGATGACTATTATAAAGAAGCACTAACATTCTTGGAACAAAATCTTTTACCCTTAAATGCTTGTCATGCCATCGTTTGGTCTTTTCTTTATAAAGTGTAGCATTGTCATATGACCATTGTCGAATTTCATCAAGTTCATTGAGCTGCAATTTCCTCCTTTCTCCTGCATTTCTCAAATCAAAGTTAAAAAATTTTGTAGCCCAATAAGTTTTACGCTCTAATTCTACTGGAAGGTGACATGCTTTTCCAAAAACAATTCTAAAGGGAGACATACCTATAGGGGTTTTAAATGCAGTTTGATAAGCCTATAGAGCCTCATCTAACCTAAGAGACCAATCTTTTCTAGAATTGTTAACTGTTTTTTCTAAGATTGATTTCAACTCCCTATTAGATACTTCCACTTGTCCATTGGCTTTAGGGTGGTATGGGGTTGTGATTTTGTGCTTAACACCAAATTTCTTAAGCAAGGCCTTGAATTGATGGTTGACAAAATGTTTGCCTCCATCACTTATAATAGCTCGAGGTGCTCTGAATCTAGTGAAAATATTCTTCCTAATGAATTCCAGCACAATTTTTGCATCACATGTCCTAGTATCTATGGCCTCTACCCATTTACTCACTTAATCCACTGCTACCAAGATATACTCAAACCCAAATGAATTTGGAAAAGGTCCCATAAAATTAATGCCCCATACATCAAAGATTTCTACTTCTAGCATATTGTTCATAGGCATCTCATCTCTTTTAGATATACTTCCTACTCGTTGGCATCTATCACAAGTTGTTATAAAAGATTTTACATCGTCAAACAAAGTAGGCCAAAAAAACCTGATTGAAGTGTCTTTTGAACTGTTCTATTTGGTCCGTGATGTCCCCCAACTTCACCTCCATGGCATTGTTGCATGATAGCTTTTTGCTCCGATTCCGGTACACACCTTCTTAGCACTTGATCCGCACAGATTTTGATGAGATACGGATCATCCCAAAGGTAGTGCTTGGCATCCGCTATGAGCTTTTTCTTTTGTTGCCAAGTAAACTCCTTGGGAAGATAACCACCTGCAAGAAAATTAGCAATATTAGCATACCATGGAACTGAATTTTCATAAGTGTAACAAGCACAAATATGTTCATCGAGAAATAAGTCAGAAATTTCTCCCTTTTCAATGCTAGCATAATCCAATCTAGATAGATGGTCAGCTACGAAATTTTTCGCTTCTTTCTTGTCTTTAATCTCAACATCAAATTCTTGGAGTAGTAATACCCATCGGATAATTCTTGGTTTAGAATCTTTCTTGGTGAAAAGATGTCTCAATGCAACATGATCCAACCACACTGTAATTTTGGATCCTAAGAGGTAAGACCTGAATTTCTCAAATGAAAAGACTATTGCCAAGAGTTCCTTCTCCGTAGTGGTATAATTTACTTGGGCTCTGGTGAGTGTATGGTTTGCATAGTAGATGGTGTAGAAAATCTTCTCCTTCCGCTGTCCTAAGACTGCTCTAACTGCATAATCACTTGCATCACACATAATTTCAAATGGTAAGCTCCAATCGGGTGATGCAATGACCAGTGTACTAACTAACTTTTGTTTCAATAGGTTAAAAGCCTGCAAACACTCGGCATCAAAGTTAAATGCAGCATCTTTAAGCAATAAATTAGAAAGTGGTTTGGCAATTTTAGAAAAGTCCTTAATAAAACGACGATAAAACCCGGCATGACCAAGGAAACTTCTAATGCCCTTTACACTAGTTGGTGGAAGTAATTTTTCTATCACATCAACTTTTTCTTTATCCACCTCAATGCCTTTTTCAGAAATTTTATTCCCTAAAATAATGCCTTCTCTAACCATGAAATGACATTTTTCCCAATTTAGCACAAGATTAGTTTCTTGACACCTCTTTAAAACCAATGCTAGATTATACAAACAAGATTCAAATTCATAACCATAAATAGTGAAATCATCCATGAAAACTTCCATAAATTTCTCAATAAAATCATGAAATATGGCCATCATGCATCGTTGAAATGTGGCAGGTGCATTACAAAGACCAAAAGGCATTCTCCTATATGCAAATATGGACATGTGAATGTGGTCTTTTCTTGGTCTTCCAAGGCTATAGGTATTTGCATATACCCCGAATATCCATCTAAGAAATAATAAAATTTATTTCCTGCCAATCTTTCTAACATTTGGTCAATAAAGGGCAATGGAAAATGGTCCTTTCTAGTGGCATTGTTCAACTTCCTATAGTCAATGCATACTCTCCATCCCATTACCGTGCGTGTAGGAATTAATTCATTATTTTCATTGATCACTACAATCATTGCCCCCTTTCTAGGCACACATTGAACAGGACTTACCCAATTACTATCAGAGATAGGATAGATAATACCCGCATCAAGTAATTTCAATACTTCCTTTTTCATTACCTCTTGCATAGTTGGGTTGAGCCTTCATTGAGGTTGCACCACCAGCTTAAAGTTGCCCTCCATAGGTATACGATGTGTACAATAGCTGGGGCTAATCCCTTTCAAGTCGGATGTTGCCCAACCAATTGCTCCTTTGTGCTTTTTGAGGACTCCAATGAGCATTTCTTCTTCCAAATCTGTCAATAAAGATGAAATAATTACCGGATCAGCATTATCACTTAAAAATACATATGTCAAATGAGATGGAAGTGTTTTAAGTTCAGAATCTCTCTTAGGAGGGGATGGTTCATCCTCCGTTCCTTTGTCTTCACTGTGCTCTTTTTCCAGATTTTGCACAAACTTTTTCTCCTATGCTTCCAACTCTTCCATTTTCTTGGGATGCATTAAGCAACTTTGAAATTCATCATTGATTGGGATTTAATTGAACCCTTAGTCTCACTAGACTGCATATAGAGTGAATAGGGTATCGTTCCAAAGGGAACGAGGTAAATTTTGTATTGATGTAAAAACAAGTAAATGGATAGGTAACAATTTTAATTGGAATCATGCAATTAATGTAAATGCTAAACTACTTAAAATTTATTAAGTTAATTTTGGACAAAAGATTACTTAAAAGATAGGATGAAAATACATTATAACCAAGTAAAAAATTTCATCTTCGAATCATTTAACAATTGTATGAATGATATGATTGGAGAATTCAGCCAAGATTCTTTAAAGCAATTCTCATTGTCAATAAAGATATTCTTACTTAGAGTCTATAAGCATTCTCATGTCATTATAGAGATAAATAAAAACTATGAAGTTCAATGTTAATTCTTTAACCCCTTAAAGTGAATTCCTTATCTCTAAGTGAATTCAATGCTTCAAGTAAATTTATTTGTCTTTCCATCAAAGAATTCCAATTCTCATTGTGAATTAAATGACTAATATGCTAATTATGGTGATCAAGCATAATGAACAAATTAAAGCACTCAAATAAATCTAAATCATACTTCATACATAAAGGGAATAAACATTCAATAGACAAAGATAAATAGATGAATAACAACTTAAATTAAATAGTTGTAATGTACCAAAAGAACTTAACCACAAACAAAATTACAATAAAGATGAAATAAGAGAAAAGAAAACATCACTCCCCAGGGTTTACTTTATATTTTGACCTTCTGATAAATCTCTTATTCCTTTGGCTTTGCTCTTTTGTCATCCTCTAAACACTAAGTAAAAGAAAATGTCCAAAACAAACTAAAAATGTTCTTAAGAAAACAGTAAAAGAATTCTTAAATTTTTTTCTCTTTTTTCCTTTTTTTTTCTTTCTAGAGTTTTTCTCTCATATATATAGGGCTTGACTCTACAGATATGTCCTTTAAGAAATCACGAAATGTTGCTCTGAAAGGACATGATGTATGGCTGAAAGATCGGGTGCAAGAGACACAACTTTTGAGAAATAATGTCTTGTCCGACTCGTGAACACCCTCACGAGTCGTGATTTCCAGCTAGACTCGTGAGCATGATGCCGACTAGTGAAGCTTTTCACGACTCGTGATCTCTTGTCCGAGTTGTGAGCCCTTCTTCTCTGCTTCACTCGTAAGCTGCCTTCCGTCTCGTGAACTCTTGTCCGAGTCGTGATCCTCCTGACGACTCGTGATCTTCTTTTTCGAAACTTCACCTGATTCTTCATTTTCTTCACACTTCACCAACTTTTTTACTAAAAGCAAACATGAACACATAAATTGGACATAAACATATAAAAATACATATATTATTACATACTTAACTACATAAATAAGAGAAAAACACATACTAAAAGATAGACATTTTACATGATATCAAATTCCCCCACATTTAAACCTTGCTTGTCCCCAAGCAAGAGAAAAGTGAGAAAATTTAACCTCAAGTTAAACTAAGTAAGTTAAATTATAAAGCATTGCTAAATTTTCACTTAAAATAAGATTGAAATGAAATCAAATACCTTAACACTCACAATATCAGTACATCAAGATTTAAAACATGCATCTTTGATTATCAAGTCACCTAAATTTACTAAATTCAACATCAAGAATATAAAGTCTCAAGACTAACCATGCTTAAGAGAGAATAATGATCATAAAACTTAAGATTCTAAGACTATAGTTGCCTTTTTGGACAATTAAAAAGCACACATACCTTTAAACCCATCTCATGGCATTTTTAGACTATATATATATATATATATATATATATTTCATTTTTAAGCATGGGTATACTTTTAGACTTTATTCCATGAATAGCAAGAGAATTTAGTATTGGGTGCGTTTTACGCTCCATCCCAAACTCTATTAAAATTTTGGATATGCATCTTGTTTTATTTTATCATTTTTTTTTCATTTCCATTAGTTCTCATCCATTATTGAAAGGCCAAAAGGTAAGAATTATGGCTATAGTTTCCATGAGGCAACTAAAACCGAAAAATCTTAAACTAAATGAGCAATTCCTAACCTTAAAGCATAGTTAGTAAAGAGACTAAACAACCTAAAATGTTGAAAGAAGTAAAAAGAAATAACTTAAAAACATAAAACACATGCCAAAAATCTTGAATAACTAATCAAATGAGTATAAAAGGTAATTGATTCTTCATAACAACCTATATTACATACAATATGAGCAATAATTATAACAAAACTTACTAAAAAGGTTAGTTTAAATAAAGAAAAACATACTAAATAAAGAAAAACATAAACAAAATGAATAACAAACATACATATAGTTAGGCTCCCCCATACTTAGAACACACATTGTCCTCAATGTGGAGAAACAAAACAAACAACACACACATAAAAAGAAAAACACAAAAACAAACAAAAGAATAAAGGAAAGAAAACTCCCCTCAAATTCATGGTGAAGGTGGAGGTGAAATAACCATATAGCCCGCTTGGGCAATGAAAGTGTCCACCTTGTATTCAAGGCAGCATTGACTATAAACCAATTGACTTATGGCTTGCTCCAATGAAGTTAATTGATTTTGTATGGTGGACTGGTTTTGTAGCAATTGGGTGAACATGGATTGGGTGAGATTTGAAAAAGATCCAGCAGGTGGTGTGAAAACAGGTGAATGACTAGGTGTATCCTCCATAGGATCATCACTAGGCCCTTGCTCCGTTGGCCTTGACTCTTCCAAAGTACTTTCCATATTAGCCACTTGTGAAGTAGAAGTACTTGGAAGTTCCTTCCAACAAGAACGATATATAGGTGGTATGTATTGAAATGAATGGTTAACCACTTCTCCTCTTACAAACAATTGTTTTGAAAAATATAAACATGGAAGAACTGTGTCATAAGTGTGCAAATCAATATCAATCCCCCTAGCAATAGCAGCTATGACATGTCTATGTGTGATAGGGGACTCCGGACGACTAACACAATTCAACAATTGTTTAAAAATCCAATACGACTAACAAATAGATTTTCGATTATGCACACACCACATCAAGAACAATTCATGACTAGAAACTCTATTAAATTCAGGCTTGTTGAAAACAATAGAGGCAAGAATCTTATGCAAAATCCAGTATTTTAAATCTGAAATGAACATGGATTTAGCCTCTCTAGCCATATAAGGTGTAGTTAATCCAGTAAGAAAGTTCCAAAAATCATTTGGTCTATAACTCTTAGGAGGAGTACATAATCCACTTGGTTTAAAACCAAAAATACGATGCATCATGAAATAAGTAAGAGTATGATCAACACCATTCAAGCGAAAGTCTACAAGCCTAGGATTATCAGCATTTTCTTTGAAATTTGTGTAAAATTCCAAAACTAAATCAGTGTAGAACTGCTTATGCATATTAACAAACCGCAAGACACCACATTGAGATAACATCTCATTGACTTCATCAAGAACACCCACTTGTTCAAGCAAAGAGTTAGAAAAATACTTACATTGAGATTTTGCTCTATCCTTAAGAACAAGGAATCTGTTACCTTCATGGATTGAGGAAAGAGGGAATGGTGCACCAAAATCTGTTTGCAAACTCTGAAGTTGGACCCCTTGATGCTGAAACGTTCTTTATTCTCACCATGATTATTAAAGAGAAAAGAAACAAGAAAAGAAATGTGCAACGTGAATGTGAAGAAAAGATATGTGAAGAAGGAGTTGCAGAGAAAGAAAAACAAAGAGACGAACGAAAATGGAAGTTACAGTTAAAGAGAAAAAGTGCACAAGAAGAATAAAAGAAAAGGAAGGTGAAAAATGAAAAGAAACTAACTGCAGTATTTATAGAAGAATGAGGGGAAAAAAGAAAAGACACGTCGTTTAAAAACCCTAAAATAAAGGTATAACAGTTCCCCCTCAATAAATGTAAGTTAATTAAGGGTAGTTAATGGGTACTTAATTCATATAAAAACCGCTAAGACACCTAATTAAAAGAAATAAAAATGAAATAAAGAAATAAAAATGAAATAAAAATAAAAATAGGAAAGTAAAAATCACGACTCGTAACTTTTGGAATAGTGCATCAAGAGTCGGTATGTGCCTCACGACTTGTGAAGTATATGGCAATTGGTGTTGAGGAAGAAATATTCACGAGTCGGTATGACATTCACGACTCGTGAAAGAAATATAGGGTAGACAAAAATGGATATGGGCACGAGTCGGTATGACATTCACGACTCGTGAGTTGTTCTCTTCTGTACTACACGTGATCCTCTTCACGACTAGTGATTTTGCTCATGACTGAATAAATAAAGCCTCTGGAATACTCGTGAAGATGTTCACGAGTCGTGATGCACTTATGAACATAGTGAAATGCTAAAACATTTCTCTGCAAAATCTTCACAATGTGATCCAAAAAGTAAAATGACAAAGAAAAATAAATCATGTAACATAAAAACTATATAAAAAAAACAACATATAATGTATTCTACAATCAAACCATAAAACAAAGAAATCCAAACTAAAAGAACTAATTATATACAAAAATATTATGATTATGCAAAAGAAGAATTTAACAAAGAAACTTTGTGAGTAAGAACCAATGCATCATGAAATAAGGCTTCAATCTATATCCATTAACCTTAAAAACCTCCCCTTTATCATTAGCAATATCAACAGCCCCATAAGAAAGGTCCCAACCATCTAGACTTTAATTTTCCAGGAAATAACTTCAATCGATAATTATACAACAAAACCATGTCACCAACTTGAAATTCTTTCTTGGATATATGTTTATTATGCCATAATTTAGTTCTTTCCTTATATAACTTAGCATTTTCATAAGCATTCATACGAAGCTCCTCTAATTCTTGTAATTGAAGTAATCTCTTTCTACCAACTTGTTGCATATCAAAGTTTAACACCCTAGTTGCCCAATATGCTTTATGCTCAATCTCAACTGGCAAATGACAAGACTTACCATAAACCAATTGTTAAGGTGTAAGACTTATAGGCATTTTAAAAGCTATTCCATATGCCCAAAGAGCATCATCTAGCTTAAGTGCCCAATCTTTTCTTGATCTAGAGATAGTTTTCTCCAAAATCCACTTAAGCTCTCTATTGCTAATCTCAACTTGTCTACTAGTTTGGGGGTGATAAGGTGTAGCAATTTTATGAGTCACATTATATTTCTTCAATAATTTCTCTCTAACTTTATTGCAAAAATGAGACCCACCATCACTAATAATGGCCCTAGGTGTTCCAAATCTAGGAAATATAACTTTCTTAAGCATCTTCTTAACCACCTCGGCATCATTTGTAAGGGTTGGAATTGTTTCCACCCACTTAGATACATAATCCACCATAACTAAAATATACCTATTTCCTAAGGAACTAGGAAATGGTCCCATAAAGTCCATACCCCAAACATCAAATAATTCAACTTACAAAATACCATGTAGAGGCATCTCATTCCTCCTAGACAAATTTCCCATTCTTTGGCACTTATCACAACTTAAGACAAAGTCTTTAACATCCTTAAACAATGTAGGCCACCAAAAATGAGCTTGTAAAACCTTAGAAACTGTCTTATAAACCCCGAAGTGACCTCCTACAGCATAAGAATGACAATGAGCCAATACATCACCAACTTCTTCATGAGGAATACACCTCCTAATCAATCCATCAGCACATCTCCTATATGGGCATCATGAAGGAATTTCTTCCTTTGCCTATAATCTAAACCATAAGGAATCATGCCACTCACTAAATAGTTTGCTATGTCAGCAAACCAAGGAATTTCCTTGGAAACTACACTAAAAAGATGTTCCCCATGAAAAGCTTCATCAATAGGTACCCCATCATCTTTATCTTACAAAACACATTGGGTCAACCTAGATAAATGGTCCGCAACTAAATTCTCCTTTCCTTTTTTATCTCTTATTTCCCAATCAAACTCTTGTAACATTAAAATCCATCTTAACAACCTAGGCTTAGCATCTTTCTTACTTAAGAGATACTTAAGGGCAGCATGATCAGAATAAATAATGACTTTTTGCCCTACAAGATAAGCCCTAAATTTATCAAAAGCATACACAATTGCCAAGAGTTCTTTTTCAGTTGTGGAGTAGTTAATTTGAGCATCATCTAGTAACTTGCTAGCATAATAAATAATAGAAGGCTTACCATCAATTCTTTGTCCTAAAACAGCCCCTACTGCATAATTACTAGCATCACACATTAATTCAAAAGGTTGCTCCCAATTTGGTGGTTGCAAAACCAGTGAAGTGACAAGAGCATGTTTAAGATTTTCAAAAGATTGAAGACATGCCTCATCAAAATGAAAACCAACATCTTGTCCTAGTAACGTGCATAAGGGTTTAGCTATCTTAGAAAAATCTTTGATAAACCTCCTATAAAAACCAGCATGACCTAGAAAGCTTCTAACATCTTTAACATTTTTAGGAGGAGGCAAATTAGCAATAATTTCAATTTTAGCTCTATCAACTTCAATCCCCCTATTAGAAACTAGATGTCCTAAAACAATACCCTCTTGTGCCATAAAATGACAGTTTTCCTAATTTAAAACCAAGCCATGCTCCATACATCTATCAAGCACCTTAGAAAGATTAGATAAACAATCCTCATAATTAGTGTCATACACACTAAAGTCATCCATGAAAACTTCTACACATTGATCAATAAGATCACTAAAGATAGAGAACATGCATCTTTGAAAAGTAGCTGGTGCATTACACAAACCAAAAGGCATTCGCCTAAATGGAAAAGTTCCATATGGGCATGTAAAAGTTGTCTTAGATTGGTCATAGGGATGTATGGGTATTTGATAGAATCCACTTAACCCATCTAAGTAACAAAAGTAAGAAAAATTAGCCAATCTTTCTATAACTTAATCAATAAATGGTAAAGGGAAATGATCCTTTCTAGTGGCCTTATTTAGTTTCCTATAGTCCACACACATACGCCAACCCGTGATAGTCCTAGTAGGAATTAAATCATTATTATCATTATGAATTACATTCAAGCCACCCTTCTTAGGGACAACTTGAATTGGACTCACCCATTTACTATTACTTATAGAATAAATTATACCATTATCAAGCAATTTAATTATTTCCTTCCTTACAACCTCTTTAAGAGTTGGATTAAGCCTTCTTTGACCTTTAACATAAGGTTTAGAGTCTTCCTCTAACAAAATTCTATGCATGTAAACTTTAGGTGCAATTCCTTTTAAATCACTAATTGAATATCCCATAGCATTTCGATGAGCAAGTAAAACATCACGTAAAACATCCACATTATGCTTATCAATTGAGGAATTAACAATGAATGGTAATTGAAACTTTGAATCTAAAAATTCGTACCTTAAGCTTGTTGGTAGTGGCTTGAGTTCAAGCTTAACTTCCTCCTTAGATGGCTTTGATGACATATCTTCATCCTTTCTCAAAGACTCAAACTTTGAAAATTTTCCATGGAAAGGATATGAGGCAACTTGCAAAACTTCACAACTTTCATTTAAACCATAAGGTGCAATAGGGTTTTGACTCACACACTCATGCACAACATTATCAATACACTCATCAAGAACATCATAGGAATCAATTCGATTTACCACTTCTATTGGTAAAGATTTAACCATTCCAAAAACATTAAACTCAATTGTTTCACCATTAACTTCAAGAGATATTTTACCATTTTTCATATCAAAAATAGCCCCAGCAGTAATTAAGAAAGGCCTACCAAACAAAATGGGAATTTCAGGATCCTCATCCATTTCTAGCACAACAAAATCAGCAAGAATCACAAATTTACCCACTTTGGTAGGAACATTTTCTAATATACCTATAGGGTGTGAAATAGACTTATTTGCCATTGATAAGCACATATTAGAAGGCTTTAATTCACCTAAATCAAGCTTTTTATAAATGGAATAAGGCATAAGGCTAACACTAACACCCATATCACATAGAGCCTTATCAAAATGTACCACCTATAACACAAGGAACCGTAAAACAACCCGGATCCTTTGGCTTAGGCAGGTATTTAAAATACATAGCCTTAGATTCTTCTACCAAAGAAACATAACCATAATCTTCAAGCTTACCCTTGTGACTTACAATTTCTTTTAAAAAATTTGCCCATGAAGGCATATCCTTAATTGCATCCATAAAGGGTATAGTTATAATAAGTTCCTTCAAATAATTCAAAAACTTGCCAAATTGCTTATCAAGATTTCTTCTAATAAGTCTTTGAGGAAATGGCAAAACATTCAAATTAACTTTAGGTTCATCTTCCTTAGATGAAGTTATCTTTTCTTTAGGTTCATTAAGCTTATTCATCACATCGTCATTTGTAGTTTTATCCAAAACATGTTCATCATTCACAATAAGACTCTCATCACCTTTTACATTACTCTCAATATTTTTACCACTCCTTAACATAATAGATTAAACCGATTCATAAGGCAAAAACTCAGGTTGACTTGGTAGCTTGCCTAAAGGTTTAGCACTAGAAGTAGCTTGTTGAGCCAATTGGGTTTCAAGGATCTTATCATGAGTGACAAGTTGATCAATTTTAGTATTAATTTGCCTAAATTGTTCCTCATTTTGCTTGTTAGTAGACATTTGATGATTAACAAATTGCTCCATCAAACTCTCTAAATGTGATTTAGGTTGTTGGGGGTTAAAAGGTAATTTATTTGGAAAAGTTTAAGGGTTAGGTAACTTGTTCATATGATTGGTATTAGGAGGGTTCAATTGGGCATTTTGGTTAGACCAAGAAAAGCCGGGATGGTTTCTCCATTGTGGGTTATAATAATTAGAATTTTGACCCATCCTTTGATTATAGTTCCTTTGAACAAAACTTACATCCTCACTAGACCCCTCACTACAATTAGCATACATATGAGGTCCACCACATTTCTCACATACTTGACTAACATTTTCAACATTGGAATGAGAATTACTTACCATTTTTGTCAAAGCTTCCACCTTAGCTGTCAAAAGATTAATGGAATCCAATTCCAAAAATCCCTTAGCCTTCGCCATAGTAGGTTCTTCTCCCATGTATCTTTGTGAGGCTAATTCCTCCAACAAAATTTCAGCTTCCTTAGCAGTTTTCTCCAACCATTTTCCACTTGAAGCAGCATTAACAATATTTATATTTTCCTCCATTAACCCATTGTAAAAGATTTGAGGAATTATCCAATCCGGCAAGCCATGATGAGGACATTGCCTTTGAAGTTCCTTAAACCTTTCCCAAGAGGTATAAATGGTTTCATTAGGCAATTGTTTAAATGTAGATATTTGATTTCTAAATTTTTCCATTTTATGAGGTGGAAAATACTTATGAAGAAAAGCTTATTTTAATTGGTCCCAAGTAGTTATTGTCTCACTAGGTATACTAGCAAGCCAAATTTGAGCCTTTTCTTTCAAAGAAAATGAAATAACCTTAGTCTAATTGCATCATTACTCACTCCATTAATTTTAAACGTAGCACACACATTAAGAAAAGCAAGGATATGAGCATAAGGGTCTTCCCCTTGCAAACCTCCAAATTGATTATTTTGCACCATTTGAATGACAGCCAGCTTGATCTCGAAATTGTTATTAGCAATAGCCGGTGCCGCTATTCCTCCAAAACTTTCCGAAATATTTGGCATTGCAAAATCACCAAGTGTTCTCCTTTCTTCTCCCGCCATAATTGGAATATTATGACCTTCCTCGAATTTAGCACTTTGTTCTCCTTCTACTTGCAATCTAAGTTCCTCTTGTTGCTTCCTTCTAAGTTCCCTACACAAATAAAGAATACTTTTAGTCTATGATTATTACAAAAATTCTAATACTATAGCAAACAAAACACCATATAAAAATTCACACATCTAAATAACTAATTTATATCATAACATCCTAAAACATCTACTCTTTTGTATCAATCAATAAAAATTCACTAGCCATTCCCCGGCAACGGCGCCAAAATCTGATTGGGATTTAATTGAACCCTTAGTCTCACTAGACTACATAGAGAGTGAATAGGGTATCGTTCCAAAGGGAACGAGGTAAATTTTGTATTGATGTAACAACAAGTAAATGGATAGGTAATGATTTTAATTGGAATTATGCAATTAATGTAAATGCTAAACTACTTAAAATTTATTAAGTTAATTTTGGATAAAAGATTACTTAAAAGATAGGATGAAAATACATTATAACCAAGTAAACAATTTCATCTTTGAATCATTTAACAATTGTATGAATGATATGATTGGAGAATTTAGCCAAGATTCTTTAAAGCAATTCTTATTCTCAATAAAGATATTCTTACTTAGAGTCTATAAGCATTCTCATGTCATTATAGAGATAAATAAAAACTATGAAGTTCAATGCTAATTCTTTAACCACTTAAAGTGAATTCCTTATCTCTAAGTGAATTCAATGCTTCAAGTAAATTTATTTGTCTTTCCGTCAAAGAATTCCAATTCTCATTGTGAATTAAATGACTAACATGCTAATTATGGTGATCAAGCATAATGAGCAAATTAAAGCACTCAAATAAATCTAAATCATACTTCATACATAAAGGGAATAAACATTCAATAGACAAAGATAAATAGATGAATAACAACTTAAATTAAATAGTTATAATGTACCAAAAGAACTTAACCACAAACAAAATTACAATAAAGATGAAATAAGAGAAAAGAAAACATCACTCCCCAGGGTTTACTTTCTATTTTGACCTTCTGATAAATCTCTTATTCCTTTGGCTTTGCTCTTTTGTCATCCTCTAAACACTAAGTAAAAGAAAATGTCCAAAACAAACTAAAAATGTTCTTAAGAAAACAGTAAAAGAATTCTTAAATTTTTTTCTCTTTTTTCCTTTTTTTTTCTTTCTAGAGTTTTTCTCTCATATATATAGGGCTTGATTCTACAGATATGTCCCTTAAGAAATCATGAAATGTTGCTCTGAAAGGACATGATGTATGGCTGAAAGATCGGGTGCAAGAGACACAACTTTTGAGAAACAGTGTCTTGTCCGACTCGTGAACACCCTCACGAGTCGTGATTTCCAGCTAGACTCGTAAGCAAGATGTCGACTAGTGAAGCTTTTCACGACTCGTGATCTCTTGTCCGAGTCGTGATCCCTTCTTCTCTGCTTCACTCGTGAGCTGCCTTCCGTCTCGTGAACTCTTGTCCGAGTCGTGATCCTCCTCACGACTCGTGATCTTCTTCTTCGAAACTTCACTAGATTCTTCATTTTCTTCACACTTCACCAACTTTTTTCCTAAAAGCAAACATAAACACATAAATTTGACATAAACATATAAAAATACATATAATATTACATACTTAACTACATAAATAAGAGAAAAACACATACTAAAAGATAGACATTTTACATGATATCAATCATTGAGAATGATTTCCTCTTATTTTGTGTTGACACATTCTTGAACTTCATCAACAAAATAAATGGATTCTTTAAAATCATATGAGGGGTGTTTTAAAATTTTATTAACATTGAAAATCATTTCCTCCTCATTGAATCTTAAAGTAACCGTTTGTCCATGAACATCGATTAGTGCTATTGCTGAGTTCAAGAATGGCTTCTCTATAATTAATGGCACCTTCCTATCTTCTTCCATGTCTATGACCACAAAATCAACCAAAAAGATAAAATTTCTGACTTTCACCAATAAATCCTTAATGATTCCTTTTGGCCTCTTCACCGATCTATCCGCCAATTGAAGCATCATTCGGGTTTCCTTCAAATCATCTAGATTCAATTTCTTGCAAATTGAATAAGGTATCAAGTTAATACTAGCACCCAAATCACATAAAGCATGCCCAACAAAATTACCGCCTAGTTCACAAGGTAATGTAAAACTACCAGGATCTACTAATTTCTTAGGAATTTTATTGGTTAATATGGCACTACAATTACCGGATAATTGAACCATTCCTATGCCTTCTAGCTTTTTCTTATTAGTGCACAATTCTTTCATAAATTTAGCATATTTAGGCATGTGTAATAAAGCTTCAGCAAATGGTAAATTTATATGTAGCTTCTTAAACATGTCTAAAAATCTACTCAATTGTTCATTTTGTTTTTCTTTTCTAGCTAGAACAGGAAATGGTAGTTGAGATTCATCAAGAACGGTAGAAACAAGCTTTTCTTTACCTTTACTCTTCTCAACCGTAGGAGGCACTTTTTCATTATTTTCTGAGTTAGAATTACTTACCTCTATTGTCGGTTCCACCCTTGGAAAAGAATTCTTACCAATTTCAGTCTTCTCTAACTCTTTCCCACTCCTTAAGGTGATTGCTTTGGCTTTCTCTTTTGGATTTCGGTCTACATTGGATGGAAATGTCCCTTGAGTCCAGTTAGATAAAGAACTAGCAAGTTTCCCCATTTGGTTTTCTAGATTCCTAATGGATGCCTTTTGGTTCCTCATCCAAATATCTTGTGATTTCCATCTAGCATCTTTGTAGCACCCCTTATGCAAATACCCTATTATCACATGTATCATGAATACTATTAATCATGCTCATACTACATGTTCAATTAACCATCACTTAGCCATTAATCATGCCATACGATTTCATATACTATTATTTATGCCACCCGTCTGTTCCTGTTTTTCATTTCATGCTTAGTATCATGCATACTAACTATGTGGATATTTCTTCATGCATATCACATGCACACATGTTCTTTCGTAGTTTTACTACTAGTGAGTTACATTATCCCACATAGGTTATATACATATCAAAATATGACTGGCCATTATACAAAACATATGATAGCTATATTACAAAAAAAATATCCTACATCAAGGTTATAAGTCGATGGTTGGCCCTTCCTGATGCAGAGAACGTCCCTGAGCAAAAGTCTTTCTAGAAGGTACCTACACGGATAAATAACCCGTGCTAAGCTATAGAGCTTAGTGGGGAAACCTACAGTTGGATGGCCATACACAAGGCCATCAAAACATACACATATACAATATGTTCATATACTATAATCAACATGTCCAACATAACATGGCAACAATAACATATACTTTAAAGCATAAGCATATACTCATGTACATAAGCATTGTACCCAAGAGAGTAACAAATATTCTCATATTCATAATTCATATATACAGTAAATTTCCATGTAAACATATTCAAATAAAACATAATTCCTGTGGTAAAACAACATTATGATCCCCAATATCAATCTTTAGTCAAATCACTTTAACTGTTTACTTTTGATTATTACTATGAATAACGTTTAGCCTGCCTTAGCTTTATCAGTGGATGCGGGAACTATGGATACACAATGATATCAAATGAGGGATATCCGAAGATATCGAATCTATAGACCCAAACGGGGCCAACTGTACTATGGACCGGTCAAGCATACCCAAACGGGGTAGCCTATCAACCCAAACGGGGCTGATCATGATCCAAACAGGATCATAAACTATGGACCCAAATGGGCCAACTATGGCAGCTGCAATTTCCCTATAGGCGCCTATCTATCCACATCTAAAACTCTATCGCAGGCGGAACTATATTCGTGTTCAATTCACATTTTAATACTGTATTCATAGTATACTGTTTGCACATATGCATAGTCTTATCAACCTGTGAATTCTCTGGTGCATAATCAGGTACATGCACATTTCATATGCCAAGATATATATATCTGGCTCATCTATATCTGTATGACTATATCATTTGCATCATATCATATAAGCATGACATATAATCATCATATCATAGACTTTATCATGCCCTCATTAAGCATTTCACATGTTCATAGTCATGCTAATTCATCTTCTATCTCATAGGCAATTACAAGCTCATATACTCATATACATAATCATAAATGCACATACCTGTGGGTACATTCGCATATAGTCGATTTATTCTCATGAGCACGTTTCCAACACATATATATATATATACCTTTATCATCATTCAAGTCATGTGCTATACAAAATATCAACATGTTTTCATATGGCATATACAAATGCCAAGGTCATGCTATTATTCTCTTTTTCATATCACAAGTGCATATAAAAAGGTGCACTTACATGTCATAAGATTTACATGTATGGGTTCGACAATTCCTTTCTAGTCTTTATTCATATTCACAAATGAACGCATGTGTATGCATACAATTCCTTCATTGACAGTCATTTTACATGCATTATACATTTAACTTTCTATCACATAAGCAAATAGCTGTCTCAATCAATTAAAGAATCATATTATCAAGTGTAGCAACAATCTGTTCATACTAGCCATTTCTGTTACATAGAGTAGTCTAGAAGACTAGTCCGGATTCAACTATAGATTACATGTACATAGAGACAGATTTAAGCTTAGGTTTCTTCATGTGAAATATAGGTATGGAAGTCTATTTTTCAATGCAAAAAGAATCACTCAATTTGCTGTTCTATAACTCAACTTATGAGCAAAACATTCAAGATAGGTCATTCAGTCGTGAAGAGGAGTTCGACTCGCGAAGGGATTCACGAGTGAAGCAAATAAGGTGATTCTCACGACTCGTGAAGGGGTTCACGAGTGGAGAAGGAACTATACTTCACGACTCGTGAAGTGGCTCACGAGTGAGGAAGAAAAGCTGAACTTCACGACTCGTGAAGAAGCTCACGAGTGAAGAAGAAAGACTCGACTTCACGAGTAGTGAAGAGCTTCACGAGTCGGACTGATGTTCACGACTCGTGAAGTCATTCACGACTCGGCAAGTCTGTCTTCTTCAACCTTTCAACGATAAACTTCCAGAAAAACATAAATTCAATTCTGTAAATTCTATTCACTTCCAGTAATCCATTTTTACATGCAATATGAATGGCCTAAATTCCCATACCTTGGCTGATAAACCCAATGTCTTCAACCTCTATCAATTCCCTTTCCTTTGATCCTTCTTCCTTCCTCTTCTCCTTCATAAATACCATCACCATGAACATACATTTCCAGCAAATGACATATTCTCAGTCAACAGAAAATGAAGAAGAAGATGGTGATGATGAAGTGTTAAAATGAGAGTTTAATTACCTTAGCTTAGAGCCTTAAACTCTAGATTAACCAACATGCACCATTAACATCTAAATGCTTGAGATAAATCTATGGAAATCAAAGAGGAAGAAGAAGATGAATTTCTGGTTTTGCTCTCCACAAATGCCGATTCTCACAATCAAATTCTCTAACCCAAGCCTTTTGTACCCACATGACAATCTCCTCTTTAGTCCTTCATCATTTTGCATGTCACACAAATGCCACAAGCCTTTATGCATGTTAGACTTTAACCCCTCCACTAATTCCTTTTCAAACATTAACCTATCCATTTAAGCATTCTTTCAATTTAACCTTGAATTAAATGCTTCTCTACACAATTGGCCACCAAAATGCCGAAAATACCAATTAACCCCAAATTAATACCTTTATCCTCAATTGCATCCTTAATTAACATTAAACCATACTCTTTTATTATATTTTCATGCAATTAACATAATAACATGTTAACTTACCCCCTTACTTAATTACAATAATATGCAAATTAAATTAGGGTCATGTTAGGGGCCTTACAATCTTGGCTAGCTAAAATTGAATTTTGGGAGGCTATAAAGTTTGCAATCATTTCTTCTATGTTTGATTTCTTTTCTTGAGGAGGGAGAGGTTGAGATTTTTGAAAATCGGGTGGTTGGTGGTATGATTATGATGGGTATTGGTTTGGGTAATGTGGTGGAGCCTGGTTTTGGTATAGAAGTTGATTATTGGGAGGTTGGTTATGGTTAAATTAAGGTCTAGGATTAGGGTTAGAAGAAGAATCTTGATTACCTTCCCTTCATGAAAAATTTGGATGGCTTCTCCATCCCGGATTATAAGTGTTGCTATATGGGTTCAAGGCATTTACTTCTTCTACCATTCCTTCATTATTCTTCATTCCCAATGGTCCTGAAATTCCTGCATAAGAATCAACTTCATTAGATAACATAGAAACATTATTAGCTTTAAGCTCATTTATTTCTTTTAAATGCCTTTTTTCCATTAATTCTAATTAAGCTTTCAACATAGCTACTTCATCAATATTATGAACTCCCTGTTTCTTTTGGGTTGCTCTAGAAGTTGCCCATTGAGCATCATTGGTAGCCATCTCATCAAGAAGCAAAAATTCATCATCGGGAATTTGGTTCATGAAACTACCATTTGAGGCTGCATCTAACAAAGATCTTGTTGATGGATGGGCACCTGCATAGAAAATGTGCATTAATTGAAAAATAGGAACTTCATGATGAGGACAACTTTTTAAAAGTCTTTTAAATCTTTCCCATGCTTCATGGAATGGCTCCTCATAAAATTGCTGGAAATCACTAATTTATTTTCTAATGAGGGCAGTCTTAGTAGGTGGGAAGAACTTGCAAAGAAATTTTTCTTGCATTTGTTGTCAATAATGGATGGATTGATTTGGTAACATTTGTAGCCAATCCCTAGCTTTTCCTATGAGGGTGAATGGGAAGAGTTTTAACCTAATTGCATCAGTTGATACATTAGGAATTTGCACAATGTCATTAACTTCTAAAAACATATCTAGATGTTGTGCAGGATCCTCTATGTCCGAACCTGAAAATTGGTTTCTTTGTACCATAGTGATTGTAGCGGGTTTAATCTCAAAGGGTTGGTGGTGAGGAATCCTAATGGTTTTATATTCTTCATTCCACCTAGGAATAGCATAATCCCTAATGGTTCTAGGTCTATACCCATTCGTGGGAGCTTGGTGGGGTATGTGTTACTCTTCGATCCTAGGTGGTGGATCATTCATAGGTTGTTCTATTTCTGGGTCATTCATATTGCCTCTTAGCCTTCTAATCTTATGAAATGTCCTTTCAATTTCAGGGTCTAATGGTAGGATGGGGTTGTTTCTCACCATAAACCACTAGTCACCCAAAAAGAAAATAAGAAAATAGATGAAGAAGAGAAGAAAAACACACAAAAATAACTTTAAAATCAAAATAAATAAACAAATGCCAATGTTTCCCTGGCAATGGCCCCAAAAACTTGACCGATGTCTAGCAAGTGTACTAGATCGGCTAGTAATATAGGGAAATAAGATTATAACCCAAAATATCGAACCCAGGAAAACTTGTGCTTGTATGTGCTATTTCAATTTCAAAACCAAATTTGTGTGTAAAAGAAAGAAAAGAAATCCCAAAGTTGTGATGATTAAAGAATTAAAACTAAAACAGTAATTTAAACCAAAATAAAACAATTGAAAGAGTTAAAAGAAAAGATCTAATGAAAGCAAGTAAATTGAATGAGGTAAAAATCAATATTAAAGACAACTTTCACTAAAGGACTATCCACCTTAACCAATATTGCTATGACTTAATCAAAAGAAAACATACAAGTGATTATGGAGAATTTAGTTTAATAAACCCAAATAACTTTATTCAAGATTATCATTCCAAGCATCAAAATTTTATTATTCAGATAAACTTAACACTTAGCATAAAGAACTGAATTAACTCTCCTAGATGTCTATTAAATCCTTTCTCAAGAGATTTAACTTCCACCTAGTCTTAGTTACACTTTTCTCAATCTTAACTTACTCAAATCAACACACAATTATACCTTATTCAGTTTATAATCATGCATTAATCCAAATAAATTAACCTAAGAACATGCAAGTCATTAATCAACTCAAATCAATTAATTAACCAATGCTTAATCAAGTTAACAATCAACTTAAATTTGAGTAAAGACAAGACTATGTTTAAGAACTAAGAAATAATCAACTTGTATTCAATTGAAGAACAAACTCAAGTCATAATAATACAAGTTAGGATTCAAGTATCCTTTAGCAAAACTTAAAGAAAACTACTCACAAGACATACTTAAAATTAAAACAAAGTGTTGAAGAAAACAGTGAAAGCTAAATAAAGTAAAAACAAACTTAAAGAGAATAATACTTAATTCTAAAGTTGATCTCCTTTCTCTGATGTTTTTGACTGCTATTTATAGGGCAAAATCGTAGTAGAATTCCTTCTTAAACTCCAGACATAGAATAGGAAGTGAACTCTGCTAAAACAGGAAGCTCGAAATTCCTTCGCGAAATGGGAGTCTTCATCACGTGGCCACGTCCTTCCCTTTGTAATTGAACACGTGGTCACGTGTTCCATAAGCCTTCCTTCACACGTGGTCAAATGTTTGCATGGTTTTCTTCTGTTTCCCTTTCACGTGGCCATAGGTCTTCATATTTCATTCCTTCATGTGGCTATGCATTCCATACTTCACTCCTTCACGTGGCCACGGGTAAATTGCTTCAGTGATTTCACGTGGTCATGTGTAAAGGTTCTGGACTGAACGCTTGATTTCTCACCTAAATTTTTCATATTTACACTTTTGACTCTAATGTTTGCCCTTTTTGCAATTTAAGCCGTTCTATAATAATTTTAACCTGAAAACCAAACAAAACATGGGATTAACCTCAAAAACATAAATATTTATAATTTAACTCTATTTTAACCTAAATAATACCAAAATAACTAAATAACAAAGCTTAAAACATATCAAAAACTATATATAACTCACACTTATCAGCGGTATAAAGATTTATTATTGACTAAAGTAATGACTAGAATAGATTGTAATAATATTTTTTGGAAAGAAAGATTTATAGCAGGATTGCTAAAATTATTTGCAGAAAGGGTTAGCAATAGCTTAAAAATTAAAATAATGGTATTATGTCTTATAATAATCTAACTTATGGACAAAACATTGTTAACATAGAAGGATTAGCAATTTGTACTGACTTAAAATTAAAAGAAAATTAAAAAGAGATAGTATAGTTGGAAGAATATAATTAGAGTCATTTTGTGAATAATATGGTTATCAACAAATTAGAGCTCTATCAACTACAAAGAGAAAAGTAAAACAAAAAAGAAAATATATTACTAGAAAAAAAAAAGTTATAATCCTAAGCAATATAAACAACAATATAGTTAAGAAAAGCCAATTAGAACAAAGCCAAAATATAAAAAAGATAAACCTAACACTAGTAAGAAGGATATAGTAATTTTCTAGAAGTGTTGAAGGCAAGGGCATTATTCAAAAGATTGTAGGATGAAGAAATCTATTAATAATCTAAATGTTTCAAAAGGATTAAGAAATGAAATAACTAAAATTATGGTTAATGAAACTACCAATAGCAATGAAGTAGAAGTCTCAGATTATTCAAAAAATGTTTTAAATAAAATAAAAGAAGAATCTGAAATAAATAGTACATATGATAATTCGAAATCAGAATCTTGTAGTTGTATAGGACCTTTTCGGTGTAACACCATAAATATGTTAAGTAATCAAAAATATTTTATTAGATATAATAGATAAAATAGATGACCTAAAAGCAAAAGGAAAATATTTACTTAGGTTAAGGGAAGTAATAAGTATAAAAGAAAAGAAAGATTTTACACCATATAATTTATCAAAGATATATAAAAATTTTGAAGTAAAAAGAGAGTCAACTATGTAACACCCTTAGCTAGAAAATATACATAACCACCAATACTTATAGTATAATCCTATGATAATCAAATGAATAGTATATTACCTAACAATGCTAACCAATATTTGATAGGAACCTCAAATTGTAGTAGGTAAACTGTACTGCTTAAGGTAATATTTACATATAAGACTTCTTAGTCATTACAATACTCCAAAAATTGAACATTTACACACAAATTTTCCAACATAAATATAAAACCAAAATGAAAACTACACATTTCTAGTCCTTCTCTCTTGTGTTGGTCGAACCACTATAGATATCAACCCAAAAATGAAGCCTATCCTGTTACCTACAAGGATAAGAAAACCCGTGCTAAGTTATAAAGCTTAATGGGGAACATAAAACAAATAGGCTACCTCTTACACATTAAAATATAGTTCTAAATAATTAAAGTAGCAATAATCTAGTTCTTCTTCTATAACACATGTAAACTTGATACCAATGCCTTAAGTTAAAAATTCAATTACGTTACTAGTACGAAATCACATATATCAGTATAATTATTGATAAGTAAGGAAAGTACAATTAAAGGAAAACTTTTATAACTAATACAGTTATTACCAGTTGTCACCATGCATAGATATAATTTCTAATGTCTTATGTTCCTTTATATAAGATATGCATTGAAGTTACATTAATGTTTTCATACATAAGACAATGAGACACTCATTCATTATAGATCAAGTTTTTACATATACTATACATTATTACATACTAGGATATATACATGTTATCAAATTCAAGCAAATGATTTGCATATAAAAATCGCATATATACTAGTACAATGATTAATAACATATTAGAATTGTATAAGTCCACATGTAACTTCTAGGTCTTATACAAAAAACATGTGTTGCTAAACTGTTCCACACACAAGATATGTATGAAACCTCCTTTCCATATTAAGCAATAAAATATCATACTAACATGAAGGTTAATTATAAATCATTATTTTGTTTACTTGACATTAAGCAATCATATTTCTAAAGAAGTGGAAAATGAGTTATACAATAGCACCCAAAGGTGCAATAGGTCACCTGAAGGCACCAATAAGATACTCGAAGGCACAAATAAGATACCCGAAGGCACCAATAAGATACCCGAAGGTATAATAGGTCACCCAAAACCACCAATAATATACCCAAAGGTATAATAGGTCATCTAAAGGCACCAATAAGATACCCGAAGGCAACAAAGTTAAAGGAACAAAATGGGGTTAAACATTAACATGGACCAATCAACACAGACCCAAATAAGGTTGGATATAACCCAAATAGGTCTATTTATAATCCAAACAGGATCAAATAATACCATAGTAGCAGCAAATTGCCCTTATAGGCATGCTTATCTATCCATAACTTAGACACGAATGCATACGAGGGACCTTTTTTCATACTTTTCTTTATTATTCAATCATATAGATGCTATTGTATAGCTATAAGCAAAGTATCATGTAACTCTTGCATATAAATCAATATTCCCTTAACCTAATAGCTTATACTTGCATAATCAATCATAAGCAATCTATAACTGTAATCAATTTAAAGGCACACACACACACACACACACTTATTTATACATAGGAATGTAATCATATGTAATTATACCATCCATGTATAAATATTTAATGAGCATGATAGTATCAGCATGTTTAAACAAGAGCATTCTTATTCCTCGTCAATACATGGATAAATAACTTATCATGAAATTATATTAGTAATACCAGTCATCATGCTTATATATATTTTATTATCATACTTGTATAATACTTTAATAAGAATTATATCTAAATGTCATTAGCATATATGAACATCAGCATTTTATAACTCATATCTATACTCTTTAATATACATAAATCTCATGTAATATTGTAACTCTGTAACTACTTACCAATACATCATGGCCATAAAAATACAAGCATACCTATGTACATTCTTAAATGTAAGTGAATGCATAAGTTTAGACTTGCCCTTATTCACATTCTATGAACTAAGATATTACAAACAAGTAATACACATTAAACTTATTCAAGTATTTAATATTTAAATATGTTCTCATAAATTCGTATTTAATTTTTTACAATAGGACATTTCTATACCTTGTGCCTTTATATTACATATAAGCTACCTCTTCTTTGCTAAACTAATCATCAAACCTTTTTTTTTCTCTTTTATAGTCTATCATATCATAATGATAACCAACTACATTATCACAAACAAACATACCAGTTGAATTCTTAGCAAATTACACACATTAAGCTAAATACTTCTTTCATGAAACTTGCAAGATGGCAACTTAAAATTCCATTATTTAAACTTTAATAATATACTAACTTATTTTAATGATGGCTCACAAATGAAACCATGATTAAATTAACCCACTAAAGACTCCTTATAGTTGATCAATACGATTTT